>LUCM01002666.1:0-112854 GCA_008360955.1 Fasciolopsis buskii | reverse complement strand
GCGAAACGGCCTGTCGGATTCGGTCTGTATCGCAAATAAGGCTATTAGAAGCAGAAAACTTATCGAGGAACTAAAGACGATCCGTACGACAGCAGTGGGACGTAAAGTAAATCAAGCGGATGCAAACTGAGAGCAGATTTCGCCTATTGCCCTAGATCTGACGGTTCATCAAAGACACCTGGATCTCGCAGAGGTCGCTGGCTCTAATGAGCAGAAACTGGGAGCTGCCCCAACTGCAAGGAATGAGAACTATCAGCATCGTCGACAGCTTGCCGGCATCCAGGTTGACGCAATAAGCCTTAGGGATGATCGCCGACAAACTGGTGGGTTAAAGGACGCCGAGAAGAGAGTGAAGTGGCCACTCCGCTTCACGTTGTAACAGTCAAAGGACTGTTTAAGCTGTATACGCTGACAGGCATGTGGACCGGCGACACTTTCGGCTATAGCATAGATGTCGTGTCGACGCGATAGGCACATGCAGAGCTCATCCCATGGTAGACAGGAACAGAGATGGGGCGTTGGGCAGAGGACTCTACAAAGAGATCAGTTTAGACTTGGCCACATGCTAACGGTATTTAGTGCCGAACGATGCTGAAAGCTGCATAATCCTTGGAGGGTGTCTCAACTTGACCCCCCATCACGGGGAAGCTGAAAGCTTGCAGTCAACTATTGAGCTTCTGAAAAAGGGGGAAAAAGCAACCGGTCCCGACGACCTTCCCCAGTTTCTGTTCAAATCGACTCGGGGTGCGCAGACAGATCTGGTGAAAACCATCACTTCCTCGGTTCGCCGCATGGCATATTTGATGCGAGGAGCGTATTTCCGCTACCTCATGGGAATACTTTGAAGCACCTATAGGATGGTCGTTTCTTCTACAGGTGGGCAATCTCCCTCGGCATGCGAGGATGGGCTGATGTGTCGCCACCCACACATTTTTAGAACCCAAAGTTATGTAGCAAATGCCGAGAACGTGTGCGGGAAGTCTTGCACATGGTGGTCGCAGCGTCAAAGCACACTTAAGGGGTATCTCGGAGGTTATTGCATCATTGGAGAGGCTCCTCCTAAAAGACTGCCGCAAAGAGTGGCTTCAGTTGCATGCTTCCATCAGCTAGCATGTTGTATCTGCACGTATGACTTGGTAACCAGTCCATAAATGAATGTCTATGGACAAAACAACGTCTAGAGCTTTAAGGACGCATAATTGCACAAGTTGCCCGGATGGCCACTGGCACTCTAAGCGAATTCTTGGGAGCCGCCTTGCTGGTTATCCAACCCCACAACTCCTTAAAATGTGCCCTTGCGCTTTCCGCAATGACGTCAGCAAAGCTTCTTCTCTACCTGCCCTGAGGAATGGACAAGTACAGAAAGTTTTAGGGAACAGGATTGGGTTGACCCTTGTCCTCGTGGATAAAATACCTCGGTGCACGGTTCCCGTTTCTTTTAGCATTTCAAGTCGATGTCGGCTGTGAACGGAATAGCGGATCAGAAGTGAACAATGCTCTCACAGATGTGCTTTCAGCCTTGCAGATTTCTCAGTTTCATGCTTATCTCCCTGAAATAAACCTTGTTGCGTGCATAGAGAAAACCTACTGAATCATATACACAACTTGTACATACTGACCTGGCTCTTTTTGCCATTCATCTGCCGACAGTAATCTGAGGAGAATGTTCACTGCGCGTTTGCTCCTGCGAAGAAGCTGAAGTCAGTCCGTCCGCAGACCCTGGGTTGTGCTGTATCACTCCCATGGTTTCCGAAGTTTGTTGGTGAGGCGGGGCTGGGTTTGGTTTTGAAAGGGAAGCCGGATTTATATGATCTGTTATTATGGTGCCTTTTATCCTTGTGGTCACCGGTGGAAGTCATCATGGTGACCCATGAACCAATCTGGACCGGAATTTGCGCGTATCGACAAAGCATGTGCTTTGCCACGAAAACTGCGTGCACACAATCTTTAGTACTCCGTATACGCATACACAGTGGTGTATTGCTCATGTTCCCCAGGGAAGTGCAACCTCCGTGCATCATGCTTTAACCTGACAGCTTTGTAGCATGCTCATAATAAGCTAGCCACGTTGGGGTTGCCTTGTAGCCGGATAGGCAACGTGTGCAGCCGAAGGCGAGTTTCACCGCTATGGTTTGGACGTTCCATTTTAGGGCTTTCGGTAGCCTACTGAGACTAGTGGTATTGCCTCCAGTTGTTCAGGACTACTATAAGCCTATATAGCTCTTTTTGGATTTCTCTGGCAAAGTTGAACCATGTTGTACGCCAGGTAATAGGCCGACGTAAATGTCCACCTGGTGCTCAAACGTTGGAGGTTTAGTGTAAACTGTCAAAAACAAGATGCCTAAATGTCCATGGCGCAACAGATCTGGGACGCAACATGGACATGACGCTTACAATTTGTCCTCCAATCAGAGGCGCTGGAGATGATCGCATGGCAAACATATGCATAAAGACGAAACTTTAGATTCCTGGTCCGGGTTGAATTGGTCGACGAATCACAGTGCGATTCACGAATAAATCTACTTCCCACGTTCTGAACAGCATTTTGAAGCCTCAATACAACGCATTTACCAAAATGATACCAAACCCATGAAAAGCCAAGAATGCCCCGCAAATTCTGCAGTGCTATTCACGAACAAGAAATTATGTACACAAGAACCGTCCCTTTGACAATGAGCCTCAGTCACCATCCAGCCAAATGGCAGTAAGAATAAGACAAAAATCCGCGGGAAAATGAACACTCGATGCAAGAATATAAACAGAAAGCACCCGCTCCGTGGTTCAGGCGAATACAAGAGATTCTGCACGCTGGGTTAGGTTCAACAACACTTGCCTGGGCGTGACAACCAAAAATCACTGTCAACTAGCGGAACGTCTACAGTCGACCAACGTGAGCGATAAAATNCTGCGAAGAAGCTGAAGTCAGTCCGTCCGCAGACCCTGGGTTGTGCTGTATCACTCCCATGGTTTCCGAAGTTTGTTGGTGAGGCGGGGCTGGGTTTGGTTTTGAAAGGGAAGCCGGATTTATATGATCTGTTATTATGGTGCCTTTTATCCTTGTGGTCACCGGTGGAAGTCATCATGGTGACCCATGAACCAATCTGGACCGGAATTTGCGCGTATCGACAAAGCATGTGCTTTGCCACGAAAACTGCGTGCACACAATCTTTAGTACTCCGTATACGCATACACAGTGGTGTATTGCTCATGTTCCCCAGGGAAGTGCAACCTCCGTGCATCATGCTTTAACCTGACAGCTTTGTAGCATGCTCATAATAAGCTAGCCACGTTGGGGTTGCCTTGTAGCCGGATAGGCAACGTGTGCAGCCGAAGGCGAGTTTCACCGCTATGGTTTGGACGTTCCATTTTAGGGCTTTCGGTAGCCTACTGAGACTAGTGGTATTGCCTCCAGTTGTTCAGGACTACTATAAGCCTATATAGCTCTTTTTGGATTTCTCTGGCAAAGTTGAACCATGTTGTACGCCAGGTAATAGGCCGACGTAAATGTCCACCTGGTGCTCAAACGTTGGAGGTTTAGTGTAAACTGTCAAAAACAAGATGCCTAAATGTCCATGGCGCAACAGATCTGGGACGCAACATGGACATGACGCTTACAATTTGTCCTCCAATCAGAGGCGCTGGAGATGATCGCATGGCAAACATATGCATAAAGACGAAACTTTAGATTCCTGGTCCGGGTGAAATTGGTCGACGAATCACAGTGCGATTCACGAATAAATCTACTTCCCACGTTCTGAACAGCATTTTGAAGCCTCAATACAACGCATTGACCAAAATGATACCAAACCCATGAAAAGCCAAGAATGCCCCGCAAATTCTGCAGTGCTATTCACGAACAAGAAATTATGTACACAAGAACCGTCCCTTTGACAATGAGCCTCAGTCACCATCCAGCCAAATGGCAGTAAGAATAAGACAAAAATCCGCGGGAAAATGAACACTCGATGCAAGAATATAAACAGAAAGCACCCGCTCCGTGGTTCAGGCGAATACAAGAGATTCTGCACGCTGGGTTAGGTTCAACAACACTTGCCTGGGCGTGACAACCAAAAATCACTGTCAACTAGCGGAACGTCTACAGTCGACCAACGTGAGCGATAAAATAAAAGTAGGCTGTAACGAAACAAGCCATCCGAAGTCAAGTGGCCAGTGACTGCACCGAATTTCCGTAAAACAATCTCAAATAAAAAGGACAGGGACGAAAAAAGAAGGATAATATATCAAACCAAAAATAAACGTCCGCAAAATCGGTGTCATTACGAGGAAGTTGGACTGGAAGAGTTATGTATAGAGAGAGGAACGAAAAGTAGAGGAGGAAGGAATTTTCAACCAATATGGATGTTACACCAGCCGCCAAAATTCCTCCGCGTAGCAGGTGACCTAGTATTACAATGAGCTAGTGCTTTCCCTTCTTTCGCTCCCGAGACACCGGAATTCACAGGAATTGCATCACTGCGCCTGCTACCTCCCTTCCTTTGGGGTATACGAGAACAAAAAGCAGCACTCCTGCATACCCCCTTGCTTAAGATTCCCTGACTAGTCGGCGCCATCCAATAAACACAACTTCCCTACGTCCCTAACCATTGTATTTCGAACGGGATACCCTTTCATCAGTATTTACTCATTAGGGCATGGAACAGCTCACCTGGTTGAACTTTCCTCGTGCCCGTTGCAATACACTAACCCCAGGCATGCGCCCCCAATAAATATTCATACTATTATTCATTTATCACTCGCGGTTCACAGGACAAAGATTCATTTTGCACCTGCGGCCACACGTTCACAAAATTGCCGCCCGAATCCATACTTAATGTCATCGCAGTGTTTTCCCGATGCTCACTGCCGCGAATGAGCTCTTTGTCTTACATTCTGGACGAGTTGTGCCTGGTCATCCAAACAGCTGTTAGGCGGGGATTACAAAATCTATGAAAGGAGAGCCGATTTGTTAAATACTGTTCTATGGTAAAGTTTCGGAACCAGTTGACAAAAGAGCAGTGCACTTACAGCAGAGACTGGGTAGGCAGGGATGAATCTATGCCCCATTTTCTGGCCTTTGACTTCCTTGGTATGAGTCGATTTTTGTGGGTGGTGTAACGCACGGATGAGAAAAATTCTTCAAAAAATTCTCTTTGCATTGGAATTCAAGACCTCCCTGTTAAATAATGAGCTAAGCGCTTCCCTAATCATGTTTTTGTCTGCATAAAGGTGTTTATCATCAGCCACCGTACAATTTTGACGCGCACAACTTTTGGACATGCGTGAATCACGTGCATATTTCTGCAAGTGACATGGGCTCTGGGGTTGAACTTTTATGACCGCACATTTAGATTCTTTTGTACTTGTATTTTGATTATCGTTATAACTTATTACCGTATGATTTACGAATCGCTCGTGCTTTGAACTTGGGATTCGACTTAAGCTGCGGATTGCCCAAATAATTGTTACAGCGAGCCAACCTTGTGGGTATCAACTACCGCCACCTTTTTCCAGTCCTCTGGCACACATTCCTGCTGTGGTTTTTCCTTGTACATCCAACAAATCAACAAGCCAAAGGGGTCGGGCAGAGGCTTTATACTATCTTGTGGGCGTTAGATGGGCCAATTGATTTGCTGCCGTTTACATATATATATAGTTTAATAGTTTTCTCCTTCATCTGCTGGTCTTCTTCTGGAGTCTCTATGAAATCTTGCATCCACCCAAAACCAAGGGAGTCAAATGGTACTTTTGCCTTGCCGCTGTCATAGGCTGCACAGAGTCACCAACTGTTGTAAGTTGGCCAACCTCCTCCGTAACTGATTCTTTTGGTCGGAGGCAAGTGCAACATTTCTCGGCCTGGTTCTCAGCAAACCTGGGTAATTATCACTGGTAGTTGCACTTGGCCTCTTGCACTCGCCTTTGTCTTTATTTCCATGCGTGTCCTAACGAGCCCATTTACGGCTGCTCTTGGTCCAGGTCCTGGTCTGGTCACTGGGTTTGCAGCTTCTGCCAAAGGGCCCAGTTTCCTGCTCTTTCGCGCTGCGCTGTCACATCATGCCTCGACTGCTGAGGTCTTATGTGGTAGACTCATAGGTGATAGACCCGACCGCTTTGATCCAGAGCAGACGTGACACAAAGGGTCATATGAGTGGTAGGAATTCCTCGGAATTTGTGAACGGCAGTTGACACTCGCTTCTGTGAGTTTTGCCTTCAAAGCAACTCCGGAAATCCAGCACACCCTTCTCCGCTGAAAAACCAGTGGAGAAATAAAAATTATCTGGCTCCAAAGGTGAGATAATTATGGCTGCATGGATGCTCGCGATTGTTCTGTGGGCTGTAAAATGGGACATGCTAATGGAGACACCACCCGCCTACCAGATCCCCTGCAGGACGACCTCGCTGACCCATCTCAGTGCCTCCGTGGTCACAAAGACTCTTGGAGTGGTGATGAGAGGTGGGTACAGATCCGGCCGGTATAGGACGAGCTGAAATTTGCTACCGCGACTATCTGTTGTTTTGACGTGCGCCTGGCGCGCTCAATGACCAAAGGGGAAATGAACATGTTGGCCCTCAACCGGGAAAACAGTGGCCACAAATCTGCCATCTGGATGTTATGCCAACCTGTTTTGCGTTTCGTGCAGCGGGTCGAGCAAGGTGAGATCTTCGTCAATAGCCTCTATATACAAAGTTCGAGCCAGAGCCGATGCACAAAACAACCTTCTAGATCCGAATCAGAAGGCAGATTATGGTACAACCGCTAATGTTTTGCCCCCAAAAGCTTAATCACAAAACATCAAAGGAATTCGATACCATTCAGGCAAACCGTTAGGCTGACAAATGGCGGTGACCACCTCCACCGATGCGCCGACAGCCGGTCCTCCGACGTACCTACCAGAACATAAAACTAACGTGTAGTGCTCAGTCGAAGCGGGGATTATGTATACGTTGCTCAAGCTCATTTCCAGCCAAAAGCACTTCCGTCAACCTTGGCGCTACAAATTGCCAGGAGCACTCCCGGAGCGAGTTTGGCGGCGAGATACTGGCATGGTACCTGGCCCCTTGGTGCCTTGATCCATGAGGTTTTGTCTTCGCTGACGTACCAAAGCGATGGTCGGGTTATTTTGTGTGTCGACGCTTGCAGATAGCATGTCACGGGCCCAGCCACACTGTGGTTTTCAGATCACGCACGCAATGTGGCATTTCGGCTCCATTTTGACCAAGCTCGGCGGAAGATCACAGTTGCAGGGAGCACTTCAGTGAGTCTTTGAGGTCAGTTGGACAAAAAACGGCTTGAAATGGATGACAATATACGCAGCCAATTAAATCGAGGTCACTGTCTCATCGATGAACGTTCAACCAGACAGGATTTCCCCGGAAACACTCAGCGGATCAGCAGTGGTGGTCTAGCCAAAACGTTCTGGGGCTGACTATGAGCCGAACACTGCGAGCCAATCCGTATTTAAATGCATAAAGGTGCGTGTTGCCGAGACAAACTTTTCTCGGGGAGCAATAGTAGGCGATTTCGTTCGCTGGTTTCTCCAAAAATCAAGAGGGTTATCAGAGAACCATGGTGGCACGAAGAATCTTGACGCTAAGGTTAATTTACGAGATGCTGATCCCTCGACATCATTTCTATTCGTCGCAACCAATACCGGTAGACCTAGATGAAACTCAGTCTCCTTCACCCTTCCAGCCACCCCGCAAACCAGCTCATCTTAATCTACCAAATATGGTACCCCAAGATAAAAGCACTGACGGCGTAACCACGCCGATGACTGCCGTCTCACTTATGCCTTCTCCGGATAATATTAACCGCTTGGCATATACCCCATCCCAGATACGCCCTCTAGCACTTCCTCGTCCCTCCGTCAAATAATAGCATGGCATCCAGCCAAAATCAGTTGAATTCCACAGGAAGCGCATACCAACGACTTATTCAACTAACCACAAAACCCCGCACTTCATTAGCCATCCTGTTAATTCAGTAAGTCGGCCTGTCTGTACACCTCGACTGCCTGGCACTCTCGGCACACTCAACTCGAGCAAGCCATCCCGGCATGAGCTCTGCCAAACCGGAAGGTCCACAGACTCACGAAGGCCTACTAACCGCCGCTTACAATCACGAGTTGATTTTCCCACTGTATTCATGTCTTCACCATCCTTCGGTAACACAGTTGCCACATTCCAGCATAATACTAATGCCCCTCCTTATTTAGGGCCTGCTGCTTATCCTCCCTACTTCTATCCACTTACCAGTCAACCCATTTAGATGCATTTTCACCACTCCAATACTACTTTCCTACTACTGCACGCCCAAATCTTCACCCCAACTACCAGTATCCTCATAAATTTGCACGATTTACCCCCGGATCCTCCCAGGCTACCTGGCAAACCTTTGATAAATGTGTTTCGCCCATTGAGCCACAACCTATCATGAGACCCCTTTACAAGCCCACTCTTGTCCAGCGCTTACCCCAATTGCCTCAGCTAGAAAGCGCTGCTCTCCTGACTCCCGCGAATTCCAGAAGTAACGCCTATCCCCAAAAATTCATGCGTGTACCTGCTAACAGCATCTTATAGAGCACCCTCCCCACTAACCCCTTAGATTGCCAGTCCCGCCGTTACAAGGTGACAATTTGGCCACCNAATATCGGTAGACCTAGATGAAACTCAGTCCCCTTCACCCTTCCAGCCACCCCGCAAACGTGCTCATCTTAATCTACCAAATCTGGTACCCCAAGATAAAAGCACTGACGGTGTAACCACGCCGATGACTGCCGTCTCACTTATGCCTTCTCCGGCTAATATTAACCGCTTGGCATATACCCCATCCCAGATACCCCCCTAGCACTTCCTCGTCCCTCCGTCATCAAACAACAGCATGGCATCCAGCCAAAATCAGTTGAATTCCACAGGAAACGCATACCAGTGATCTATTCAACTAACCACAAAACCCCGCACTTCATTAGCCATCCTGTTAATTCAGTAAGTCATCCTGTCTATACACCTTGACTGTCTGGCACTCTCGGCACACTCAACTCGAGCAAGCCATCCCGGCATGAGCTCTGCCAAACCGGAAGGTCCACAAACTCACGAAGGCCTACTAACCGCCGCTTACAATCACGAGTTGATTTTCCCACTGTATTCATGTCTTCACCATCCTTCGGTAACACAGTTGCCACATTCCAGCATGATACTAATGCCCCTCCTTATTTAGGGCCTGCTGCTTATCCTCCCTACTTCCATCCACTTACCAGTCAACCCTATTTAGATGCATTTTCACCACTCCAATACTCCTTTCCTACTACTGCACGCCCAACTCCTCACCCCAACTACCAGTATCCTCATAATTTTGCACGATTTACCCCCGGATCCTCCCAGGCTACCTGGCAAACTTTTGATAAATGTGTTTCGCCCATTGAGCCACAACCTATCATGAGACCCCTTTACCAACCCACTCTTGTCCAGCGCTTACCCCAATTGCCTCAGCTAGAAAGCGCTGCTCTCCTGACTCCCGCGAATTCCAGAAGTAACGCCTATCCCCAAAAATTCATGCGTGTACCTGCTAACAGCATCTTATAGAGCACCCTCCCCACTAACCCCTTAGATTGCCAGTCCCGCCGTTACAAGGTGACAATTTGGCCACCTAACACTATACCACCCTCACTAAGACCACATCTCCCTCACTGGCATCCTCCAACAACCGGCTCATCAACTTCCAAGTTTCTACTGTCACCTTGGTCTTCAGCCCACAAATCCATTAAGAAAGACAGTCCTTGCAAAAGTGATCGCCTCAACATCAGTCGCGGAAGAAGCAAAAAATCGCCGACATAGAAACTGGTCCCTATCGCCTCCGGTATTGCTTGGTCGTAGCCGAGCCAAACAATTCAGCAGTTCGGGGCTGAGTGTAATTAGCGCAAGAAGTAGACGGCCCAGTTCCAAACGGATTTACAATTAGTTGGTACTCGCAAGGCTCTGGTGGCATGTTTCCATGTGGTCACCATAAGAATCGAAGTGCTCCGCTATCGATTTTAGGTGCCCTCAGTTGCATAAACACTTTTTTCGCGTCGATTGACGAGATGATTCTAACCTTGCGAAACCGCGGTAATATCCTTACGAGAATCGCCGTTGTGTCTGGCCCCTGGTAAAGCACGTTATTTACTTAACTTCCACAGTGCTTTGCGGCGCAGTCTAGAACTACACACAGCTGACCCGGCTTTCTGGGGTTAACCGCTCAGTGGTGCGGTAGAGACCACCAAAATTGCTATTCGTTCATTGGCCAGTGCTTCGTAATTTCTGTAGCGTATTCTCTTTCGATCGTTTATTCAAGGATTGCGTGCACCTTATGCGTGAGTTCTCATATTTTCCAACTTAGGCTGCAATCGGTGTAGCTTCTTAAGCGCAAATGCAGAGTTTCCGGGCCTCGTTTTCGTTCCACCCTTCCAAGGTAGAGGAACTACTAACTGGCCGTCTTAGAACCGGGCGCCTAACTCGACGATAGTAACAGCTTTTGCATCCTCCGCTCATTACCGTTTATCTAACGATTGCACGTCTGAAAAATCCATTTTTAACACCCTTGCTGGTTGCGATATTAATCCCACATTGCCGGTGAACACGCAGTTAACCAACCCGGCCCTGCAGACTGCTTAGCTAGACGGACCAAATACCATCCACTCTAGATAAGTTCGCAAGGCCTAGGTGCTCTTTTTCCCCCCAGACTCTGTTTCAGAGCCAAGTGGGCTCCTGGGACGTCACATCCAATTAAAACCGGAACCACCCTCTGAAATTCTTCAAATGAAATTTCAGCCCAGTGGGCCAGTGACTAGGCCTTTCAGATACCCTTTTGGTCGGCCTCATTATCGGCAGATCACTGAAAACCGTGACACTTTCAACCTTCCCCAACTCCGAATCATCCATAAGCGACGCTTGAAAAGCGCTGCTCAGTGAGCTGATCACCACGGTTACAGTGACCGGTTTTATTGTCAAAGATTCACATTTCCGCCTAAGACCTAACCAAAGCTGATGAGGGTCTTTTTGGACTCGTTATCTAACAGTACGTAGCCCATTTCGATCCGCGGATTTCAGTTTGACGGGAAGAATACCAAGTGAGACGAAGTCTTTCTGCATTTTAGTGGCTCTGCAGCGTCATTTTCCTGTCACCTTAGTTCTTCCTTCGGGTCTCTGATTTGTCATGTGCCTTAGCGGATGAAGTCGGCCGCCAAAACCTCCACACCGCACCTAATTCCGTCACTGCATTCTCCTGCAGGTGACTTCCCCTTAGCCAAACGAAACAATCCCAGTCTTCTGGCCGCTTCCCACCGAGCTTTCGTTTCCAGTCACAGCAACATAAGCGAGGTTTTACCATGGTGCCTTTTCTTGTATCACACGCACTGCTGCATTCGCGCCTTCTTATCGTGTGTACTGATGTTTTCGTTAATCTTGACAAAGTGACGGGTACTACCCCCTTGCGAGTAGGTACACGAGCCGAAGTTCTGCTTGCTTCTTGCTGCCAACTGCCTAAAACGGCTTTAAGGTATTCTGGCCATTGATGGCATAAACTTTGTCACTTCGTAAAACCTCGGTTCCCTCCCGCGCTGAGTTCGCCTATCCACGTCCCCCGCCCAATCTTTTGCAAGGCATACGGCAGTTGCATCACTATCTTCTCAAGAGTCGCAAGCGAAATAAGGTCTTCGGTGTACTCCCTTTGTTCTAGGGCTAGCTGACAGCTTCCAATGTTCACTGCCAGTCCAGAGAATGCATCTGCATCTAATCGAATGAGTATGATGCTCTTAAACAGCCCATCTAGCAGCGATCGGGCAACTTGATGGGAGCGGCCGAAAAGATCCTGCAATATCCAACACGCCCTTTCATAAGTAGCATAGGGTAGGAGCATAGCACGCGATTCTATGGCCTCCCTCACCTTCCTCTTAAAATACCACATCAGGTACAGAAAACGCTGGTCAATACCCCAGGTTATCTCCGACACAAAGGTTTGTAATTGCCTTATAGACATTCAGCACGCGGTTCGACGCCAGTTGGATGCTAAGTGCTCAACTGTGGACAGGAAAACGTCTAGAGACTCGGTGTCAGACATCGGCAATGCGTTACCGTTAATTAAATCTGCACTGATCTTCGCGGCTAGGTTGGTGCATTCCATTTCCTTAGAATTCAACAAATATTGCTCGTTAGCGTATCGTAAAATTCCATTAATACATTCGGCGGCCTCCACTGTGAGAATCGGTCGTCTTCTCACGCATCCAACAAATTGGCTGTCTCAAGATATCGATGGGCAGCTAAAACCCGCTTATTTGTACTTCCCGCAGCTTCTTCATTTACTGAGCTAGCGGTTCATTGAGCAGCCGTTCCATCAGTTCGATCATAGATATGAGAGCGCTGGACTAGAAACTACGCCGAATAAAACCATAAAACATGAGGAAATGGAAAGGAAAAGAATTCCTAGGGAAGAGCGAATTTTCCAAATCATCGAGCAGAAATCCAAGTACAACATGCTCCGTGTCAGAAAAGAGTCCAAACCCCGTGTAACTGTTATTTTAAAAGCCCTGCAACGAAGAAACTTTCGACTGTTTGGGCCGAGTGAAACTGGTTGACGAACCACAGTGCGATTCACGATTAAATGAAATTCCTACGTTCTGAACAGCAATTTGAAACTTCAAGAAAACGCGTAGACCAAATTGATACCAAACACAAAAAAGACCAAGAATGCCCCGCAAATTCTGTGGTACTGGTCAAAAACAAGAAATTAAGTACACCAATGGTTCTCTGATTACATATAAATGTCATGTTCCTCCGGGTGCCCTCTCTATAAACGGCACGCCAATCCTTGCTTCACACACAGTTAAGGACTTAGAGTTACAGTACTCCTGCTCTTTCAACTCCCACGAGCAGGCTCACCATCAGACCGCTTTAGCTAAGAGAACCGCCACAATTATCATAAGGGCATTCCGCACTCAAGACTGCAGAATTATCACCTTCAAGTCCCATGCTAGGCCCCACCTCGAGTACTGCCCGATTATCTTTACGCATATGCGTAAAGTCGATCGAATTGAAATCGAGAATGTGCAGCGTGCATTCACCAGAAATCTCCTAGGTCCTTTATCTAGCTTAAACTACAGGGCCAGATGCGAGCTGTCTGGACTTGAACCATTGTGGCTTCGTCGAGCAAAATTAAACCTTATATTTCTCTTTAATCTTTTCCTTAATAATGTCCACTCCTCTTAAAGCGTCAAACGCGACGCTGGTAGTCCCCCTTTTCCACTTCGTAGTAGATACTACTCGTTAAGAATACCCCTGACTCGACTATCGATCAGGGCTAAATTCTCCACAGTTGCTTACTCTAAACTGTGGAACAAACTCGCCAGTTCCCTGCGGTCGTGCCGAATTTAGCCCAGTTCAAAACCCATCTGGCAAAGTTATTGGATGTCCAGTTCCTAATTAACCTGACACGAGCAAATATTGGACTAGGTTGGGCTTACGAACATGGGATAGAATTTTAGTTGGTGACCGATTCTTTGCTGAGATCACCATCAGGAATTCGGCCTCACCCCTAACTTCCTCACTTTATCACACGTCCCCGCTAATGCACTTTTAACCTCCCTTGTAGCGATGTACCCCCTGCACCAGTGGTTTGAGCAACTAACTCTCAAAATTCCCCCAATGTGGGCGGACGAAAATGTCAGCGTACTTATTGTTGGATCCAGGCTCTCATCGTATCCTGTGATTTTAAACGCCAGCCTGTGTACTCCCCGCTCTTCATGTCACCTTATCCTCTTTACTGGCTTGGCATAGCTGAACAAATCGTTCTTGGTGGCCCCTAACATTCATCTACGCCTCAAACTGCTACCATAGCTTACTCTCGTTACCAAATTCTACGGAATAGATGCACTATGTTGCAGGTATTTTGGCGCGATCCAATAATCACCGTAAACCGAAGTTGGCACCCAAGCTAGACTACTTCTCTCTTGCGTTTCAGATGTCGCATCCGAAGCAGACGCGCTGCTAACGCCTCCGTCATTGCTTTGGCGATTCCGAATCCGCCGGCCTATCACTCCTGTTAGGAAACTGCTAGCTAGAACTGGCGCTCGAGTTCTGGACCGGTCAGCGGTAACTGCGCAGATTGTGGCACTGGATATGTCAGCTCGCATCTTTGCGATCGACCAAAACTGCCATTGCTGCTGTCCCCGGAACGGCCTGCGCACCTCATATTCCCCACCCGCATTGCTGAATAACATCAAAAGATGCAAAAACGTAGATGACAGCATAGAGGACATTCTTGTCTAGTGCATCTAAGGATTGTTAATATGCAATTTCTCGTATCCGACGCGCCTCCCGGTACAGCTTACCGCCATCCGCATGTAAATATAATCTTTATCCTTGAGGTTCCATATTCAAAGCTTCACAAATTTCCTCCAGATACTTTGAGACAATCTTTTTCCACTCTCGGTATTTATTGGCCATTTGTTATCAACTACGTGTCTCATCCAATTTGCCTGACTTTCCGCCTGGTTTTCACCACTTCCATCCAATCACCGCATTACCACTGCTTGTCGTCTCTTCAGTTTCACGTTTCCGTCCATTACGCAACGCTCCCGACGTTTGGTGTCTCTAGCCATATATCAATATCCACCGTCTGGCTCCGTCCATGTTATGCGCCAGCAATGAGCACATTTAATGCATTCAAAAACGAAATGACTCGTAGTCCGCTACTTGCAAACAATCCCAGGAAACCATTTCTCATTCTTAAAAATTTAAAATTTTACCTTTTTTGCTTTTCACTGACGTACTTGTAATTCCCCTATTGCTTTGCAGCATCTCATTTCACCTTCCACTGAGCTTCTGCAATAACTCAATATTGCTGCCAACATGTTATCCCATTCGACTTCTATCATCTAAATTTCCTGTGCATCATCCTTGTAAAAATTTGATCTTGCCATGCGCATGCCTCTCGCAAATCGAGAAATATACAGTATTATTATTACTATATGGGGCTGGAGACACCATACGTCGGGAGCGTTGCGTAATGGACGGAAACGTGAAACTAAAGAGACGACAAGCAGTGGTAATGCGGTGATTGGATGGAAGTGGTGAAAACCAGGCGGAAAGTCAGGCAAATTGGATGAGACACGTAGTTGATAACAAATGGAGAATACCCCGTCAGACGGGGTAATCTCTCAAACGTGTCCTAACGGTTTTATCCATTAGGGCTGGTTGCTCCGCTATGCCTCCCTGTGAAACAACTTCTTCAAAATTTGTGCAAATGTGACCTAGGTTGGAATCAACCACTATACAGGCCGGACGTGGCCGCCTGAGAGCGCTTCGGTAAGTTTATGAAAAACTTTGGAATGGTTACAATCCCGAGAATCCTACTAAAGAAATAATGCCTTTACTTCAACACAGTTGCACGTATTTTGTGACGCATCAGAGAACGGAAAGGGAACCGTGGCTTACGCTGGGCGAAGGCCCGCAAACAAATTAACATACGGTATCTTGCTGTTCAGTAGGTCCAGGGTGGCACCAATGATAATAGCAACCATACCTAGACTTGAACTCGTGGCGGCGGTCCTTGAATCAAGGCTGGGGAGGTGGCAACGGGTGCTTTACTCAATGTCTCCTAAAAGGTGTGGGACCGGATGGATTCAACCATTGTTCTTCAATAGATAGATAACACTTCGTCGCGTTTTTTCGCGGCCAACCGGCTGGGCGTTGTCCACACCATGCCGTCACAGTGGAGATATGTCCAATCTAAAGACAACATTGCGGACCTTGAGACCAGAGGGGTTTCGAGTGAGAGTCAATTATTAATTTGGTTATCTGGCCCAATGTTCCTGCCTAATTGCATACATCCACCACGCTTGTCTACGTTTTTTGCTCCTCGGAATGGAGTAGAATATAAAGTGCTGCAGGCCGCAGCTAACGTTTTTGGTTCGTGATCAGGTCTGTGACCACCTCTGAGGCAACGTTCACACTGGCCAAAACAGCAGAGAGCCGTGGTTTATTTGATCAGATTCCCGTCCTATATCCGTGCCATGCATTCCACCAGAAACGGTGGGGTGGCGAAAGTGGGTAACCTGCCACTTTAAGAAACGGACTAAGTAAGACACGGGGTGATCAGGGTGGCACGGAATGAGGGGTTCGGTGACGTAACGTAGGCGAGAAACTGGACTAAACAGCATTCATTGCGGGAGTTATGTCCAGTGTTTGTTGGCGACCTGCCGTGTGTCGGGGCAGATTAGCGCACATGAGTTACCCCGCTAGTTTTAAGCATCAAGTAATCATGTCCGATGGTCACCCAATGAAGGACCTGGCAATTGCATAAAACCATCGAAAGGAAGGTCACATGGGCACTTCACACTTCCTAGCAGCGGTTTGAGGGCATTGTTGGATCGTGAGGAGGAACAGTGCCATGCGAAGGGCAATAAAAAGATGAGCAATATGCCGCAGGATGAACGTCCCCGTCGGTCAGCAGATGATGGCGCCGCTCCCCTTATGTCGGACGGAGCAGGGGTGGTAGAGCTTCGCCTTCACTGGAGAAGCCTACTTTGGCCACATCCCAGTTCGTAATGGCCAAAGGCCAGAGATGATTTAAGTTTTTTTTCACCTACCTACGAACTGTCGCGGGCCAGCTGAAGGTCGCATTTAAGTTGAATACGGACTCCTTCATCATGATCATGATTAGGTTTGTTGGTAGACGACGGCATTAAGAGAAGTGTACAGCAACAGCGGCACCAACTTCGTCGGGTGTGCCTCGGAGTTGAAAGACAGTATAACCGGCCTCGATCGTATTGAAACTGGAGAATGCTTGCGGGCAATGGAGATCCAGGGGCATTTCAATCCTCCCTCTTCTCTCCACCGAGGTTGTGTTTGGGAGTGAATACTGCGATTAGTTCGGAAGCTGCTAATAGTATAGACAAGAGATCAGGTGGTCATCGATTGCGCATCAGGCTCGTGTATTTTAGAAGTCGAACGTTTCTTGAACAGCAACTTGCTAGTGCCAGCGTCCGACGCATAGGACCAGCTGACAATGACGCCGACCAGCTTGCTCCTACTTGGAGATAGCAACGGTCTACCGGGTGTGTTGGCGTCGAAGGTAAATAATGACGCATTGGAAGCCAGCAAACCATTCAGCGAAACCCGTTTGGCGGCGGCGTTTGAAAGAACGTCTACCGACCATCCAGTAGAGGCAAAAGT
The DNA here is from genome assembly GCA_008360955.1 of Fasciolopsis buskii. NCBI lineage: Eukaryota > Metazoa > Platyhelminthes > Trematoda > Plagiorchiida > Fasciolidae > Fasciolopsis > Fasciolopsis buskii. Next base: position 95,652 of record LUCM01002666.1, on the reverse strand, counting down.
GATTCAGTAGATGTAATTTGAAAAAGAGTGACGTGATCGTGAAAACAAAGAAAACAGCGAAACACAGTCAGTAGCCAATTGGGATGATACATGGGTGTAAGGTTGACACCGGCTGTAGGATTCGAAAAGCTGATGCCCGTAAAGATAATGCTGTCCTGCGTAGAGACTTGAGGAAATTGTGTTTATTGGATGGCGCCGACTAGTCAGGGAATCTTAAGCAAGGGGGTATGCAGGAGTGCTGCTTTATGTTCTCGTATACCCCAAAGGAAGGGAGGTAGCAGGCGCAGTGATGCAATTCCTGTGAATTCCGGTGTCTCGGGAGCGAAAGAAGGGAAAGCACTAGCTCATTGTAATACTAGGTCACCTGCTACGCGGAGGAATTTTGGCGGCTGGTGTAACATCCATATTGGTTGAAAATTCCTTCCTCCTCTTCTTTTCGTTCCTCTCTCTATACATAACTCTTCCAGTCCAACTTCCTCGTAATGACACCGATTTTGCGGACGTTTATTTTTGGTTTGATATATTATCCTTCTTTTTTCGTCCCTGTCCTTTTTATTTGAGATTGTTTTACGGAAATTCGGTGCAGTCACTGGCCACTTGACTTCGGATGGCTTGTTTCGTTACAGCCTACTTTTATTTTATCGCTCACGTTGGTCGACTGTAGACGTTCCGCTAGTTGACAGTGATTTTTGGTTGTCACGCCCAGGCAAGTGTTGTTGAACCTAACCCAGCGTGCAGAATCTCTTGTATTCGCCTGAACCACGGAGCGGGTGCTTTCTGTTTATATTCTTGCATCGAGTGTTCATTTTCCCGCGGATTTTTGTCTTATTCTTACTGCCATTTGGCTGGATGGTGACTGAGGCTCATTGTCAAAGGGACGGTTCTTGTGTACATAATTTCTTGTTCGTGAATAGCACTGCAGAATTTGCGGGGCATTCTTGGCTTTTCATGGGTTTGGTATCATTTTGGTAAATGCGTTGTATAGATGTGTATAAGAGNGCGGACGTTTATTTTTGGTTTGATATATTATCCTTCTTTTTTCGTCCCTGTCCTTTTTATTTGAGATTGTTTTACGGAAATTCGGTGCAGTCACTGGCCACTTGACTTCGGATGGCTTGTTTCGTTACAGCCTACTTTTATTTTATCGCTCACGTTGGTCGACTGTAGACGTTCCGCTAGTTGACAGTGATTTTTGGTTGTCACGCCCAGGCAAGTGTTGTTGAACCTAACCCAGCGTGCAGAATCTCTTGTATTCGCCTGAACCACGGAGCGGGTGCTTTCTGTTTATATTCTTGCATCGAGTGTTCATTTTCCCGCGGATTTTTGTCTTATTCTTACTGCCATTTGGCTGGATGGTGACTGAGGCTCATTGTCAAAGGGACGGTTCTTGTGTACATAATTTCTTGTTCGTGAATAGCACTGCAGAATTTGCGGGGCATTCTTGGCTTTTCATGGGTTTGGTATCATTTTGGTAAATGCGTTGTATTGAGGCTTCAAAATGCTGTTCAGAACGTGGGAAGTAGATTTATTCGTGAATCGCACTGTGATTCGTCGACCAATTCAACCCGGACCAGGAATCTAAAGTTTCGTCTTTATGCATATGTTTGCCATGCGATCATCTCCAGCGCCTCTGATTGGAGGACAAATTGTAAGCGTCATGTCCATGTTGCGTCCCAGATCTGTTGCGCCATGGACATTTAGGCATCTTGTTTTTGACAGTTTACACTAAACCTCCAACGTTTGAGCACCAGGTGGACATTTACGTCGGCCTATTACCTGGCGTACAACATGGTTCAACTTTGCCAGAGAAATCCAAAAAGAGCTATATAGGCTTATAGTAGTCCTGAACAACTGGAGGCAATACCACTAGTCTCAGTAGGCTACCGAAAGCCCTAAAATGGAACGTCCAAACCATAGCGGTGAAACTCGCCTTCGGCTGCACACGTTGCCTATCCGGCTACAAGGCAACCCCAACGTGGCTAGCTTATTATGAGCATGCTACAAAGCTGTCAGGTTAAAGCATGATGCACGGAGGTTGCACTTCCCTGGGGAACATGAGCAATACACCACTGTGTATGCGTATACGGAGTACTAAAGATTGTGTGCACGCAGTTTTCGTGGCAAAGCACATGCTTTGTCGATACGCGCAAATTCCGGTCCAGATTGGTTCATGGGTCACCATGATGACTTCCACCGGTGACCACAAGGATAAAAGGCACCATAATAACAGATCATATAAATCCGGCTTCCCTTTCAAAACCAAACCCAGCCCCGCCTCACCAACAAACTTCGGAAACCATGGGAGTGATACAGCACAACCCAGGGTCTGCGGACGGACTGACTTCAGCTTCTTCGCAGGAGCAAACGCGCAGTGAACATTCTCCTCAGATTACTGTCGGCAGATGAATGGCAAAAAGAGCCAGGTCAGTATGTACAAGTTGTGTATATGATTCAGTAGGTTTTCTCTATGCACGCAACAAGGTTTATTTCAGGGAGATAAGCATGAAACTGAGAAATCTGCAAGGCTGAAAGCACATCTGTGAGAGCATTGTTCACTTCTGATCCGCTATTCCGTTCACAGCCGACATCGACTTGAAATGCTAAAAGAAACGGGAACCGTGCACCGAGGTATTTTATCCACGAGGACAAGGGTCAACCCAATCCTGTTCCCTAAAACTTTCTGTACTTGTCCATTCCTCAGGGCAGGTAGAGAAGAAGCTTTGCTGACGTCATTGCGGAAAGCGCAAGGGCACATTTTAAGGAGTTGTGGGGTTGGATAACCAGCAAGGCGGCTCCCAAGAATTCGCTTAGAGTGCCAGTGGCCATCCGGGCAACTTGTGCAATTATGCGTCCTTAAAGCTCTAGACGTTGTTTTGTCCATAGACATTCATTTATGGACTGGTTACCAAGTCATACGTGCAGATACAACATGCTAGCTGATGGAAGCATGCAACTGAAGCCACTCTTTGCGGCAGTCTTTTAGGAGGAGCCTCTCCAATGATGCAATAACCTCCGAGATACCCCTTAAGTGTGCTTTGACGCTGCGACCACCATGTGCAAGACTTCCCGCACACGTTCTCGGCATTTGCTACATAACTTTGGGTTCTAAAAATGTGTGGGTGGCGACACATCAGCCCATCCTCGCATGCCGAGGGAGATTGCCCACCTGTAGAAGAAACGACCATCCTATAGGTGCTTCAAAGTATTCCCATGAGGAAGACCGTTAAGGGTTGTACTAAGTTTAGCAATTTTTCGGCACAGCGGAAACAAACAAAGTCAGGGATCTTTAAGTGACGTTAATTGAATAATCGACGGACTACCGTCGAATGCCTAATCGATTACATCAGGGATTATAGTGTTACCTCATGCATGTCTATTAACCCTGCATAAATTGATACGGCTGCGTTGCTGGCAATGATTTTACCATGAGAACACGATTTTGTAACTTTGATGAAATCCAATCGCAAAAGCCACCTCGGTCATTGATTTGCGCATGATGATCCGATAACGATGAACTTTGTTTCACGAAGAACCCTATTCGTTTATTGTGAGCTTATTGAGAAACCGAGCACTTTAACAAACGACTTCAGTGGGCTTCGGCTAGTGGATGGGATATTTAAATAAATAATTTTTTCAGTGGAAATTTTCCTCTGCTGTTTTAGTTATATTTATACACTTGCTTACGAAAGTACTATTGCTGGTAATTCTGTGGCTTATTGGTCATATCCATTTTGAAGTTGACTAGCATAGCGTGATCTTATTTGGCATACCACTGCCTCAACTCAATACTCCAGAGTTAGAATTTTTCTCTGCAGGCTAGTTTGTTAACAGGTAAAATGCCTTAAAGATGTATGTGTGATTTTTTCGTGGTCACGGCCATCAATTCAGGCTATCTGGAAAGCGTTAATAAAGTAGCTGCAAAATAGAAAAAATCGCGAGCGCCAGGGAGAGCTCGTAAAAATGGATTCGTCCACCTAATGAACGGTAGGTCAGCGGCGTACGATAAGCGCTGCTCATGTCCGTAAGAAATCCGACGTCACTGAGGCTTTGGTAAATCGTGATCATGGAGTTGTTGGCCCGACACTTGGCACTAGAACATTTTGAATTTTTGCGCTTCCGGAAGCAGCTGTTTAAATGTATTTTTCCCTGGCTGGTGCAAAATATGGCTGCAGGTTTTACGACAAATTTGAATGGACTTCCCAAAAGAACCACGAATAATCTTGGGTACACCAGTTCAGGCAATCAAGCCGATGATTCCAGCAGAAAATGTGTCTGCTTCGTTTTGGTTGGACCTCGATATTGCCTCTCAGAGAAACCTTGAATGATGTTCCTCCTCAGACAACTATTTGGACCAAACTGACAGCTTTCCCGGGTTTTGCGTCTCATTACAACTCATGTGGTCCGTCCCAGCACATGCAATTGAACCGGTACCCCGGATTGTTATATCCGGGTTTACTGGAGGATAAAGAGCTCACGGGGCGTTTATGAGCATTTGGGTGAGTTAATTTATGGGCTGATGTAGCAGCTGCTGAGGCAATACGGCTTTGACGTGCGCCAACGCGCGCGCATTTGGCTTAGAAAGCACTGTAGCTGTTCCATTAGCACAGAACATGATAAAAGTGCCAAACAAAACAGTGAGCATTGAAACTAGGACCGATGTACGGTTCGCAGCCGAGACTTGTCCCAGCGAATCACTTTCGATCATATCAACTTTAGAAGAAGAACGAATGTTGACTTCATATCTCATGGATACCCAGAACACCACGAAAGGGATCCCCGTTTGAGGCGATAATCTTCTGTATGACTGATACGCCTCCAGTGGAATAAATGCACCTGTCGAACCTCGTAACTATCAGAGGAATTTTGGCACAGTGGCGAAGGTTCGATACCCTGGGGGAGCCTTTTCGTCATCCCAGAGCTTCCAGCAACCAAATACGCGCCTGCAGAAGATTCATCTCCGCCTGCTGCGAGCTCCTATGGGTTTGTCGCGACCATAATGCTATCGGTTACTAGAAGGCACTTTCTGCCTCATGTTGAGCCGTTGGTTCCGAAGAAAGCCTTAAACAAGAATGTCATCGAATAATTTTGTGTTTCTCAATTGTAGCCTACTTTCTGTGCAACGCCATGCAGTGGCAGCAGCTGTTCTTTTGACCGAAACGCTCATCGACCCATGCGGCGTTACATAGCTCACACAGAAACCACACGGCTAAGCAAATATTTGCGACGATGTGCGCAAATGGTGTTCGTTGGATGTAAAATTTACCTTCTATTTGAATCATACACGCAAACACTCCGGCAGTGTATCAAAAACCAGAACACCATTAACAGGCACGTGTTCCGCCGGACAGCAGGACATTCACCAGAAGCCTTTCTGAAAAACAGAACTGTCTCGAGTCGAAACATTGTAATGCCCAGCTGCTAAGAGTTGCGTCCCCGAAAAGACCGCCCGAATAAAGAATACAGTACCCATTACCAAAATACGGAACGACTGCAACACGGCAGTCTAGAACACGGCGGCGGTAGTCCATTCCAACGACAGGCTGGGACAATGTCATGCGTACCATCGGCAGATATTTTTTGAGGGGCCATTTTATCGTTTTACGGAGGGTTGAATTTCCAATGGTTATCAAGCGGCCCCGTTTTGCCCTCCAGCATGCCCTGCTTCGGGCTTTGATTCAGACGGCAGACTTATCCACCGGTTCCAAACATTTTGAATGTTTATCAAAGTGTACTTTGGTCTGTATGCTTCTACTGTTAGTGAACCCCTTCCGCGGCTGCATAATAAATCCTTGTTTTTCGAGCGCGCAGCTCCGAGCTGAACAGTTTGAGATTTCATGAATGTCATGAGCAATCCGTTTTTCTTCTGCCCTTTTCCAGCATCATACACATGGTGAACCGAAACGTTTGATCGCGGTGTTGTCGAACGGTTATCTGCTATGTTTCACTCTTTTTTCATAAGCGGAGCCATTAGCTTTTATTGCCTTACGGAGATGTGCCTCTAAACTTGCACACACTTCTTGATCGGTTGCTTTATCATCGCCCTTCCGCTGGTGATCCGAAACTGCTAACGTTGGATAATGGGCATGCTCTTTTCATATTTCTCTCGGATGCATCAGCGTGCTGTACAAGCCAATCAGCGACGTAATTTTGGGCTGCGATGATGACCGAATTCTTTGTCCTATAGTTTAGATGGCGGTTAGCAGGTCTGCTACAGTCGAACAACAACCCACCGACGAAATTCAGGTTCAATCCATTAAGCTTTCAGTTTTTGCTTTTGACCTTCTTCCACCGCACTCCAGTATTTGTACACCAAAGCCCTTGGATTGTAGAATTAAATGGGGCCCCACTCTGCGGGTCGCAACCTTTCTGGAGTTGTAACACCGATGTATACATTGCCAGACAGTCGGATACCTTCCTCGCCAGCAGCTGCATCTTTAATCTTGTCAAACAAAACGGCCCTCTAAGCGAGTGGGCTCACGACGTGTACCTGTTGAACTTAAACAAAAGGGGCACATGTATGGCAGAAATAGCTGTCATTAAGCCACCGTTTGCTTTCAACGCCCTCTCGGATTGGGTGCTGAGGTTTCCCACTGACCAATATTTCTCAGGTAGGCTGGGAAATCCTTGGCCGTTGTTCTGTGTTTCTGTGGCTGTTCATTCGTTACCCCACGGAGTAATAAGTCGGCTGGATTTTCGGCTGACTTCGAGTGCTCCCATTTGTCGAACGTTGTTTTATCGTGCAGTATAGTGAGTCTTATTGAGTTAGATTTACAAACACGGATCTTTATCCTGTGGTCGTAATGAAGCGCTATAGTTGAAACAATTCAAAATGCTTCCGTCCAATCGATAGATTTGAAACATCTCACGGCCTGCGTTGTGTTTGCTGCCGAAACTGTGTAACTTTACTCGGAACTCGTGAGCTATACTGACTTCAGATATGTGGCTCGAGCCTCGCGCACAATATCTTTAGGTCCTAACTGCAGTCTCCTTAACTCCACCATTTACACAATACGGCACACGGTAGCCCACTTTCGATGCACCAGAAAATGCATGGAACAATACTTCCCGCCTTGCATCACTCGGAAACAGACATCGAAGCCATTTTGTACTCTCTGGTCTCCTAATAGTAGTCAAAAAGTTCCACCGCGATAAGTTATTCCCAAGATCAGTAAACCATCTGAGCTATTTTTCTTCCTGCTCAGCCGTTGTAGCAACATGTTTTCTAAAAGCAGCCGAGGGAAAACGAACCCAAAATTATCGTACAAGATGGTGATAGATTATAAGATAACCAAAGTGCAACCGGACAGATGAGAGCGTTCAGCTGGATGTGAAACGCATCGGTCTGTGCATCCAGTCGCACTTCGTTACTACCTTCTATCATTGTGGGGAATATTTCTGAACAACGGGTTGCTCCCGCGCGTTTCCTCGCCGCACGTCCGCTTCTTGAAGCGGAAACCACCTTTTTTTTAGGAGTTTCGTTAACCCTACCACAAGTTTTTGGCCGATCCCCTTAGCAGACAAACCGAGGTTGTCGTCAACACAACGATAGCTCTCAACCCTTTTCACTGTGTCTTTCTTATTTGGCGCTCCGTGTATTACCGCCGTCTCTCCTGATGCAAAATGTGCGCGACACGACAACGATACTGTACCAAATGTGTGAAACTTCACTCCGCACTCCACTATTGGTTCATCTACGTCGTTTGCATTTCACCACAAGAATCGCAAAGCATTTGCGACCTTGTCCGGTTCCACCCCTGGAAGAACATGTCTCTTAATTAAGCAGATAATGGGAATCTACCCAATCAAAGACTCACAATCTCGATCAATTATTTAGTTTAATCTAACCCCTGAATAACCCATCCATGAGTAAAATTCCTTGGAAAGTTCCTGCACAATCAGAAACTATGCCAAGTTTTTCTAGTTCCTTAAAGGACCAGGAAAAGTTGGCAGGGCAAATTCCGAATTATCACCCATGACGGGCGTGGCTACCTTCTCCAGAGATCCAGAGATTTCTTAGCGCAGCAACACCTCGGAGTACCTTTCAAGCAGCCAACTGTCGCGACGAAACTTTTCTCTCAAAGGTGACCATCTTGGAAGCAAGCTTACGCCGTCATTTATTGTGTTCGGTCTGCGGCCCCTAAGTGAGTCACAAACCAAAGCTACCCGGGAGAATCTTTGTCCTCGTTTCCGCTGTCTTCAACGTCACTAGGTCGTCTCTCGGTACTTTACGGCAATCAACTGCCATACGACAATTGTTCCTCTATACTTACAAATTCCGCAGTGACATTTCACCAGAACCTTTTCACTGTAAGGACCATGTTCTGTCCGCCCTACTGCCATATGAACTGCTTACGCCATCAGTAGACCACTGGCTCCCCGCTCCGTAATCCGGTGTGCATCCGGCACTTTGTGAACGAGCAGCTGGTCCACCCTTTTACTTTTCAAGTCGATTGCGATCACGCCTCGCAAGTGCGGCCTACCAAAGTGGCCGCATCAACCGATTTCATGGCTCGCATAGGCAGGCCGGCCAGTGTATATGAGCCCGTTGGCTCGACCTCTTCTACTTTTTGTCCAGCAAAAGAGCTACAACCCCACTCGACCGGCACTCACGATCTGCCTGCCTCACCGTGCTCTCACCCAGGTACAGTGTAACTTTTGAAATTTGGCGTTTTTCCCAAATCCTTCATTCGCCAAAGTTGCATCCGACCCATTGTCGAGAAAGCCATCCGCTTTTACCAGCGAGATAGCGGCAACCGCTACCACAGGGACTACGCCCGAGTGGCTTGGATTTTGGGTGGTCCGAGAAATAGAGCAAACCACGTGGTCCTCGGTGTATCGTGGGCGGGCACTACCTTAGCCTGGTAAAACGAAATGTGATATCCACATATGCAACAGCAGCAGAATTTTCCCAGTCAGTTATTTCACATGGTCACTTGTTCAGGCAAATTAATCAGACCCCGGCCTTTATTTCCATGATCTAGCGCTCTTTCAAGGGGAAATGGCGACATGCTGTGGTGCACTGATCCTCAATGTGAGTTGCCTTCGTTGTTGTCTTCCGCAATTTAGGGCACTATTGTACCAATTTTAGCAAAATTTGAACCTTATTCCGAGATAGGAAGTTCCCCCAGATTTTTCTGAGCATCACCAATTGACTTCATCTTTTGCTGACCAATCTGCCACTACTTACTTCAAACCTGGACTGTTACATTTTCAGCCCCAATCTTGACCTAATTTAAATACGTTTGTGCTGTGTATCACAAATTCTATGCGACTCTTTATTTGCTTTTAAGATCAAACTTGCTAATTGGCCTACCTACTTATCTTTTAAACAGCACGCTCGCGCGATTCTGGACACCATCCAGTTACCTGGTTGGAAGCAATTGAGCTTTTAAAATATATTGTAACACTTCAAGGCGTGCTTGACTTTTACATCCAACAGCAGATTGCAGAATCTTTCGGTGAATTCTTTGCATTTGCTCTGGTAAACGATAACAATCCCTCTACCCCTTGCCAATTTCGCTTAACTACAGAGTCGTACTCAACAGTTGTGTTTCTTCCGAAGGACGTAGGCCAGATGTTGGTAAAGACCGAAATTGGCTACCACTCTGGACCTGGTTCATTGCGTCAGGCTGCGTTCGCATTAGGCGGGAGCGATATCCCAAATTTGTTAGCAAGCATGTTCAACTTATCCATTCAGTGCCGCACCTTCCCGTCACAGTGGAAAACCTCTGTGATTATACCGGCTTACAAAAAGGGCTCACGCTATGACCTCGCAAACTATCGCCCAATAAACCACACCCCTATAGTTTCCAGGATCATGGAGCGCCTGATTAAGAATAGTCTTATGGCCTACCTTCTAGAACATAAACTTATTAACCATGGGCAGCATGGCTTCCTTCGTAAGAAATCCTGCGCTACCTGTATGACTGACTGCCTGAACACTATCACCGAGGCCCTGAGTACTGGGAGATCAGTTATAGTAATCTTTTTAGACATGACGAAAGCTTTCGACAGAGTATCCCACCCTAGGTTGCTAAGTAAAATGGCATCCTACGGTATTGTTGATCCAATGCTGTCGTGGTGTTCATCTTATTTGTCATTTAGAAAGCAGATAGTGCAAGTAAATGGCTTAATATCTGAACCTAGATTAGTGTCCAGCGGTGTGATCCAAGGCAGCGTCCTGGGCCCCCTGCTCTTCCTGTTGTACGTTAATGATGTCTTCGATGTTATTCGAAACGGCACTCCGTTTCTCTTCGCAGACGATATCAAAATTGTGTACACCTTTCGCCCTGAAGCTTTAGAATTCACCATACGTCACATATCACAGGACTTAGCGTCACTCAACTCCTGGGCAAACGACTGGATGATGAAATTTTCCGCTGAAAAACGCAGCGTCATGGGGTACAAATGCGTTATACCCCTAAGAGAATTCAAGCTTGGAACCCCAACCATTCCCGTTAATTGCCAAGTTCGGGACCTAGACCTCAATTATTCCTGCACCCTGAACTTCTTGGAGCATGCTCTCGTACAGGTGGCAAAAGCAAATAAATTAGTAAAGCTGTTACACCGAACTCTGAAGTTGAACGAAAGCAAACTACACCTCTTTAGGACCCACGTCAGACCCATTCTAGAGTATTGCTCTCTAGTCTGCTCTAACATGAGGCGGTGCGACAGAGTTGCGATTGAAATCGTCCAGCGTACATTTACCAAGCAGTTAATTGGCTACTCTACAAGCCTAAATTACAGGGAACGCTATGATTCGCTGAAATTAGATCCTTTGTGGCTCCGACGCATAAGAGTAAACCTGGTACTCTTTAACAATATTATCACAGGGGACAAATGCGTCTCTGTCTCGCGTTAGAAACCCACTCCCGTACTCCCTCCGAAATGCGGATCCTATTATAAATCTCCCTGTCCCAAAGACTTCCGTTAGAGCCAACTTCTTTATTGTTAGATATTCGTCACTATGGAAGAAACTCCCCCATTAACTGCGCATTCTGTCACCATTATCTATTGCATTTACAAACGAAGTACGTAAAATAGTTACTGTACTCTATCTCATCAGTCTATACCACCCATACTCACTTGAGGATCGAGTATATGAAACTGGATTGGGCTTCTAAAAAACGCATTAATGTCACCTTTTTGTTCATTGCGGAAAGGAAAGTAAATCTCCCTACTAATGTCACTAGGAGTCAACCTAGTCTCTTCCACTTCAAACAGAGCTCCGACACCAGCGCATGCTACTTTGTTACGTGCAGTTCCACGTCAGATGCTTCTCACCGTTTCTCTGCCTGAAAAATGGTACCTATCGCTAAATATTCTGACTTCCTATCCATTAACCTTATCGTTCTGACTGCGTATAGGGTAGCTCACCCATAGCCCTCTCCCAACCACTCACCTTACTAATCCCAACACCGTCGCCAACACGGTGTGGCAACCATAATCTGCAACTGTATTCTAAAAACAAATACATTCGCTATCAACCTCACCCTTACTTTTCATTAAATCTTCTTTTCATGCAAATGACTGGCCTGTAGAAATCACCGTTTCGGACGAACACAAATGACGCCCTCCAGACGAAATAAGGCAAATGTCTTGGATTCTCTCTTTATCATGCCTCATCGATATTTATCCATTTTGGCCAATTCAGACTTCAAACTATCGCCGCGAATATAGAGTCCTATGTGGTATCTTCTCTCCCCATAGTGAAGGCTTACATCAACCATACCCACTGGCTCCTGACCATTTCTTGTTTCGAAAGGCACGGCCCCTAGAGCGACATATAATCCTTGATTGCCAGGTGGAATTTAGTCAATCCCTAGTGCATCCATCTTTGTAGTTCGACCATTATTTAGATCAGCAGCAGTTACTCCCTGTCCGTCCTATTAAATACCGGCTCATTCTCCTTACTCACAGTGTGGACGATCCTACCAAATACCGGTTCATTCTGTTTACTCGTAGCGCAGACGATCCACACACTAGACTAGCCAGCCCACCTATTTAAAAACGTATATATATATGTCTATAAAAAAGAAAACCCAGATTCCTCAGTCACCGTCCGTATATTTTGAATTGTACTATGCGCCCTAGTAACTTCTTTCTCTGAGCTGCCTGTAAGAATGATCGCTTCTTAATCTGCAGGTGGCAGCTAGGCCAGACTGCCGTCCGTCATTTTCTCTCTTCCAGGCCCTATAGTCCTGTTTGAATAGAAACAATTCCCCAATGCTCTGGCGATAATCCGATCCTGGAAAGACGATGTATCCCTTACCATACCATGCTCAAATTCCTTCCACGACACCTCGAGCACGTGGGCGTTACCACAATAGTGCGGGGCGCGGTCATATCCACCGCTTTGGCCGGCGCACATCGGGCGGGCAGCTCGGCTGCAGCGGTGTGCGGGTGCAACTAGGTTGGCGGATTATACCTCCTGCGTTCACCCTCTAACGGTGTTTTTCAGGTTGGGTGGCCAGCACTCGGTCAGCCCCACCCATTAGCACTGTTGTGGTAAACAGCACTGTAGCTGATAAGTTCATGTGCACCACTTTGTACTGGCTTCCTCTTGCTCCTTCCCAAAATTCTTCTAACAAATCCACACAAAGAGAACTCACGAATGGTCAGCATTTTTATTGGCATCTGATATGAACTGACGTTCACAATGCATATTGACACCCGAAAACAGCTGAAGACCGTCGTTTTTCATCAACCTCTATTCTCATCTGCAGAATTTGGCAATAGACCGATGCTCCTGGTAACAGTTCTTCACACGAGTCCACCAGAAATCGACCCATTTGACTCCGGTTCTCCTTCTTTTCCACCGCCACGTTCATCTCTAGACCAAGCTCAATTTATGAACGCAAAATTGCTCGAAACAAACCTCATGTATTAGTATTACGATGGCACAATACCCATCCTTTGTCGCCGATCTCCCTGCTTAATCGGTCTGTGCCTTCTGAATTTTTGAGTTTTATACTGCCTCTTTGATATCCAGTCTAATTTTCGCTCATCTCCATTCCGTTATCGCATCCATACTGATACTCATCTCCACCCTATGACTCTCTTGACTATCGAGTACCCCGGCCAACGGGCGGCGACAGCCATTGCCCTCCAGCCATTTTTTGCGCCCGCGATACGCACCTTTGTTGCATTCAAACAATATAACTCGCAGTGTAGGACTGGAATGCAACCACAGAAAAATCTTTGCAAACCATTACCTAGCTTTGAATAAAAGCCCCCTGCTCGGAAAACCACATCGCCTGTTATGATCCTGTGAGCGAAACCGCATTGCATTGTATGTTCGGCTTCCGTTTTCCATGTCTTCATTGTGCCTTCCTGGCCTAATTTTGATGTTATCTTGCGCATGACTCTCGTATGTCGAGAGATATACAAAAACAAACAAGCCTCCCAAATCGCTAGATGTCGCTTTCACCCCCTGTCTCTTCGATTCACATTGTCCGTATTTCCTGTGCATCATCTATGTAAAAAATTGATCTTGCCTTGCGCATGCATCTCGCAAATCGAGAAATATACATTATATTATATTATATATAATGACTTCACCGGTGGACTGAAAGCGACGTCAGTGCCGCACCGTTGTACTCAAAAATCAATAAAAACCCTGATTCGCAATAACACGTGCTCAGTCCCGCTCATTGATATACTTAGTAATTCTGGTTTCAGAGCTGTGGATGTAGTAAAAAGACTACAGGACCTAGAAATCGAAGTCCAAGGGCTAGAAGAACTGCCATCAAAACAGTCTCCATCGGCCAGACTAATTGACCCATCCACTGACACTACTGTCAGCGAGCTCGCTGCAATAGCTCTCCTCCTTGTCTTCGTAACAAAACAAGCCCACAAGCGCATTGCGAATGCGAAGAATACTGTTGTCTTTAATATTCCCGAGCGCCTCCCACTGCCACTGGTCCAATCTACCGTACTCCGTGTTTGTATTATGACCCACTACTCTTGTCTGTGCTCTAGGCTCCGAAATAAATCCCTCCAGAACAGCTGTCTAATGTTATTTCAATTTCGTGATGAACTATCTGCTAAGGAATTCATAACAAACAAGGCAACCATTTCCAACTACAAACTTTATAAAAATAGCAAGATCTTTGCTGATAAAACTCCCTTATAGAGAGATATACTGCAATCACAGAAAGTTACCGCAGCTTCTCTAGTGGGCAATACTTCGGTTGTACTGGTCGCTCCTCTCTGAACACTAAGCCCCCAGTACGGGTTCCTCCTGACGGGTTAAGTCCAAAGCCTACTACCATGATTTCGCAAAACCTACCTTCTAACTACCCCGTGACGGGCGCGCACTACCAAGACCTACATTCAGGCGGTGGTTCTCAAAAATCATAGCGTTAAACAATCTGCACAATGATCCTCTTCCGTACCCACGCCGCTGAACTTCCTGTCTATGCTCTTCACCCCACAAGTCTGTTAACTGTCCATCTGGAAATAAACCCACTGATGGTATCGACACCCAACCTTCATGTATACCCGCTGTGAAAGCGGCAAACCCAGAACTTAATCTTTGTTGACCGCAACCAATACCAGTAGATCTGGATGAAACCCACTCCTCTTTGCCTGTCTAACCACCCACAAACGTGCTCATATAAATCCACCAACTGTGATCCCCCAAGCTGAATAACCACACAGGTGATTTCCGTATCACCGATGCCTTGCCATGCCAATAACTTCCACCACTTAGCATGCACTCCATCCCGGATATGACTTCAAGCGTTTCCTCGTCATTTCTTGAAACAACGGAGCGGTGCCCAGCTTAAGTCTCTTGAATCCAGCGGGAAGCACATACCATTCACCTATCCATTTAATCACACAACCCCTTACATCGGTAGCCACCCTGAGAGTCCGATAGGCTAACCACCCATACATATAGACTGTCTGGCACCCTCGGCACACAACTCGAGTCCGTCATCCCAGAACGAGCTGTTCCATGTTGGAGGGCTTACAGACGCACGGCAGCCAACTAAACGCCGTTTAAAATCAAAAAATGATTGGTCCATTGTGTCCATGCTTCCACCGTCCCTCGGGAGCACAGTTGCTAACTTTCAATACGATACCGTTGCCCCTCCACACTTAGAACTCTGCACTTATTCCACCTACTTTGATCCACTTACTAGTCAACCATGTTTCTGTTCAATCCCGCCACCCCAACGCTCTTTTCCTACTTCCATGCCCCCAAATTGTCACCACGACTACTATTATCCGCATAACTGTGCACAATTTATTTCCGTCTCACCTCAGGCTACTTGGCAAACGGTGGGTAGTTGTATTTCGCCCTTTGATCCACAATCTATTACCATACTCCTTTCTCAACCCAATCCTGTTCGGCAATTGTCTCAATTACTCGACCTACAAAACAGCACTCCCCTTAATCCTGAGAGTTTCGGGATTAAAGTTTATCACCAAAAATACTTGCATGTACCTAATAACCGGTTTTTCTTCCGGTATTTTCCAAAGTCCCCTCTTCACCATCCGTTAGACTGTCAGTTCCGCCTTCATAATTTCAGCTACCTGATACCATGTCACTCCCACTGATATCCCCAATACCGACATCCTCTGAAAACTTGCTCATTAACTCCCAAGCATCTTCTATCACTCTGCCTTCCAGTCCACAAATCCATTAACGTAGACAGTCCCTCGCCGGTCAGTATAATTAACTCTACTAAATTTATTCCCTCAGCACATCTGCGCATTATCCTAGTATCTAATCTATCCGAAAATTATTTGACTTCTACAAAACCCACCTTATGAATATCACGTGGACATAAATGGTCCGGTGAATTTTCCCTGCCTTTTCTGAACACCCGCTCAATAACTCATAGGCTAGCTAAGACTGTTAGCAGCCGAAAAGCTGTCACAATTTTATCTTGATAACGGAGACATGATTAGCAGACCGCAGCTTCGCGCTGTCGGGTTACCGACTCTGCCAAACCAATAAATCAAATTGTAGAGTAGGCGATTACTTAGCCCACGCAAAGCAGACAGATGGCTTCCATTCTCCATCATCCACTGCTAGATCTTGTTCCCGACAGGCTTCTGTGCCACATACTGCTACCCGAGCTCCCAATCGTTGGGACGAGACCCCCGATTCTCTGTGAACCTTTGATTGGTCCAGCTTCTTTTTATCGTGTGAACCGCAGAGTACGGCGGACGACCTTTACCCAAAACTTCTTGTTACCATTATTCGTCTGTCCACTCCGACCATTAAACATAAACCCAAGAGGCCTAGTAGGGTTTGTAGGCTCCAGACGAAACTTTTGAAGGCTCAAAAATCTTTACCAAAACGGGAGACTTCCCGCTTTTAGTACAAGTCAACCGCTTGCGACAAGGATTTCTTATGGAGTCCGAACTAAGGTTAAAAAGGCAGAAAATTCTAGCTCTTGGGTCGCTTAACCTAGTTCGGAAGACTTCCCGTATTTTCAAAGGTCGCCCGCAGCACATATCCTCCACTATTCCGAACTTCATCACATTTAAAAGCTCAAGCATCAAGTCCCCTGTAGACATCGCCGAAGCATTAAATACACATTTCTCTTCTACTTTCATTAATGACAATCGGACACACTCTGAAATCCACCGCATGGTAACTTCGGTCAGACTATCATCAATTTCATTGGACGTTGCTAGCATCACCAATGTGATGAAATATGCCAGAAAATCCCACAGGCCGGGCCCTGATGGCATCCCACCAGTCCTATTTCGCACCGCTGGTGCAGATCTTCCACTGCTCCATTTAAATCTGTTCTCGCCCTCCCTGTCCGGCGCTACTTTTCCGTCACAATGGAAAACATCCATTATTGTTCCACATCACATAAAGAGTTCCATGCATGAACCTGAAAACTTTCGCCTCGTTAACCACACTCCCGTTCTATCCAGGCTTATGGAAAAGATAGTTAAAGAACAACTGGTTAATTTCCTTACCACTGACAACCTTATCAACCCCTCCCAACACGGCTTCCTGAGGGGATGATCCTGCCTCACCTGTCAGTTTGACTTCTTGAACTTGGTAACCCAAAGTGCTGATTCCCACCGGTCGATGCGCATGTTCTTTTTAGACATGTCAAAAGCGTTTGATCGCGTTTCCCACTCCCGACTTCTGGCCAAAATTAGGCAATATGGAATAAGAATTCCACTCATATCTTGGCTATCATCCTACCTTTCCGATCGCGTTCAGGTAGTCAATATAAACGGTTGTTTGCCCCAGCCCTGTGCTATTACCACCGGGGTCATTCAGGGGAGCATCTTTGGTCCTCTCCTATTCCCGCTATACATTATTGATATTTTCAAAGTTATTCGTCTTGGCACACCATTCCTGTTTGCAGATGACATTAAAGTAGTCTACACTTTTGAGGCTGCTTCATTGAGCTCCACGCTTGCACTTATCAATGAAGACATACAGTCTCTTGATAACTGGTGTTTCAAGTGACTTATGAAGTTCTCTGCTAAAAACGTTCTCTAATAACATATAAATGCCACGTTCCTGCGGGCGCCCTCTCCATTAGTGGTATGCCAATTCTTGTATCTTACAGTTCAGCAGCTAGGGTCACAATGCTCCTGCACATTAAACTTACATGACAAGCCCACCACCAAACGGCCGTAACTAAAAACCGCTACAATGAATTTAAGGGCACACCGCACCCAAAATTGCAGGATTATCACCCTCAATTCCAAGCTGGAGCCCATCTTGAATATTGTCCGATTATCTTCATATGTATGCGTAAAGTTGAACGAATCGCAATCAAGAAAGTGCAGTGGGCGTTCACTAGAAATATCAGGCCCCTCATCTAGCTTAAACTACAGGGCCAAACGCGAGCTGATTGGTTTTGAACCATTTGGCTTCGTCGAGTCAAGTTAAACCTTGTGTGTTCTTTTTATTATATGCCATAATAATGTTCATTCTGTTACAGGCGTCATATGTGACGCTGACAGTTACCCGTATCCACTTCGCAGTAGATCCCGCTCGTTGAAAATAACCTCGAGTCGACTATCGATCAGGGTAAAATTCATTATAGTTTCTTGCACTTAGCTGTGAAACAAACTCCTTAGCTCCCTGCTATCGTGACCAAAGTTAACCCATGTCACGGCTCAGCTGGAAAAGTTGCTCAATTTCCCGCTATTAATTAACCCGGCACAAGTTAATGCTGGAATAGGCGAGGCCTGCCAACATCGGTTGGGCTTCTAGTTCGTGACCGAATATCTGCTGCACTAACAATCTGGGGTCCTTGGAGTCAGGCTACACCTCTTGTTACCCAACTTTTTGCACGTCCACGTTAGTATATACCCTGACCTCCTCTGCTCCTTGTACCATCGGTACCACTGGCACAGGTGACTAATTCGAATGTCAAAATAATATTTGATAGATGGATGCTCTCATCACATTCCGTGATTTCAAACACCTTCAGCATGTGTACTCCAATCAGTTCATGTCATCTTATCTTTGTTTCAAACGTTTGAAAAATCCCCAGAACACATTAGGAACATCATACCGTGGCGAAGTAGCTCGGCTAGGTGCAAGATGCGACAGAGATGAAGCCGTATCTATTTGTTTGTATACCATCCTCTGTGTGCTCCGAAGCAATTTGTCCAGACCCTTAAGCTTTCCTGGCCCACTTATCATTATCCAAAAAGTGATGTAAAACGTGATCGTGCGACAATTTGATCAATTATGCATATATACAGACAAACGCATTCTTGGGGTTGCGAACTGATGTGACTGCAAAGGGATGATTTCGCCTAAACCATCTTCAAACATTTAATATTATATGTTAGCAGGAGCACAAACAACTAAAAACGAGCCTGTCCTCTAAGTTATATTGTTTATCTTATCTTCTTTACTGGCTTTGCGGTCTTGAATATGCCGGTCTTGGTAACCCCAAACCTACACCTGCCCTGAAAAGTGCTGCCGTAGCTCGGGTATAGTGACAAGGTGTTGCCAATAAAAGCAATATTTTGCATGTCTACTCTCTACGGTTCACCAATCACCATAAATGCAGGCGGGCACCCAAGCCAGACTACTTCTCTCTTTTGTGTTTCAGATGCCGCTGTTGGGCTAGAAGCGCCGTTACCGATTCCCTCCTCGAAAGGGCAACTCCAAATCTGCTATCTTCTCTCTCCCGCTAAGACGCTGTTTGCTAGATCTGGCGCTGGAGTACTGGTCCGTTCAACCGAAACCAAGCCGCCGATCGCCTCGGATACTCCAACTCGGATGGACCTTAACGACTGTACTAAAACGCGGTTACTATCGACGCTGGAACCACCCGTGTACCTCCTCATATGCTCCACTCTTAACGCTGCCTAAGACCAAAAAATGTGACAACGAGAGTGGCAGCATGGAAGACAATCGTGACTAGTGTATTAAAGCAATGTTTTTACAAGACTATTTGTTCGGAAACGCACCTCTCAGTTTGGCTTATTGCCAGCCGCATACAGTTAAGATCACTGGTCTTGGAAGTTCCATATTTTGAAATATGACTGGCGTACTTGTGCTTTCTGCATTGCTTTGCGGCATCTGATTATGCTTTCCGGTACAATTTCCGAATAACACCTTATCCTTTTTGATTCTCGTTATTCGCGTTTTCCATGCATCATCCCTGTACAAGTTTGATCATGCCTTTCGTCTGCATCCTGCAAATCGGGAAGTATACATTATTATGATTGATCGTCTCATATGATGTCCAGTCTGGTTTTGACGCATCTCCAGCTGGTAAATAAGTGGGCCGGGAAATATAGGAGTAAATGAAAAATCATGAGAACATATCCGTGGCGTTAACACGTCCGCCAGTTGGACGGTTCCGGCATAACGGTGTACCAGCGGTAGATCTACCCCAGAAATGGTTCGAACTATTTCAGTTACTCACTGAGCTGCTAGGCCAGGTTACAATATTTTATGTGGTCCTTTTAACCTTTGGGATGTAGCGGTATGGAATAAAGCGGCTATTTAAAAAGAGCGGCGAAATGTTGGAGCTTGGGATTTGAATAATCTGCTGAGTGCGATCGGGTGAGGATTTTACTCGGGCCTTGGAGAATACAGCAGGAAACACGAAGAATATTTAGGAAAGAAAAACCTGAAGTGCTACGGCAAGAGGCGATTAGGGGAAAATATAATTAAAGGCGAATCCGTTGGCTGGAAAGTATCAAGAGAGAAGGCGGAGAGAATTGTTCGACATCAACGACTCAGTGTAACTAGTGGAAAGTAGGTTGGCGCTGTTGATCGTAGGGTTTACGGCTGAAAGTAGGCATTGGGGGGGCTGAATCAGAAGGTTTACCATCGAATGGCTTATAAAAAGCCATACTGAGGGGACGCTGGCATCTGTAATTTCGTATAAGTGATAGAGGACGTGAACATAAGTGTTCAAAGTACACACGGGAAATTGCGGTGGAATGAAAACATAGATAGATAGGGCCATAGATTCGTGTTGATAGTTCACTGCGTTAGCGCTGCACTATAAATGTAGCACAAGAACTAGAATCTTCTCAGGCGAGCACGAGAAATGAGGAGCTTTCCCTTTCGCAGGATCCGGTTAAAGCTGACGTAGGCAGACTCAATGCCGTATTTGGCCTATTTCCTTCACGGCCAGGTTTAATTGGTTTGCTTATTTTCTTCGAACAGGGAGTAGTTGAGCTCATATACAAAAGCTTCCTGGTTCCGTCGTTCGATCACAATATTCTGAACATTAGCAACTTTTCGTAACTGGTGGAGGTTTCCTTTTTTCCCCACTTTCGTAACTCATGTTGTTATTGCTTTTGCAGTTAGGGGTTTCATTGGACAGTTCTATAGAAACGAACAGTAGTGATGAGAAGTCATATGGAGGGACCCGACAGGTGTTACGGAGCACGCTCCAGGGATAGGAACACTTCCATTATAACGTTCTTTAGACCGACAGGTGAGTGGAACCTGGCGTATGAGAAGAAGGGTGATTTGATTTTAGGCTGTGTTCGAAAGAGTGGCAGGTTTGAAAGCAGATGGAGTGGAAAACTGCCACGGAAGGGAACGTAAGAAAATGTCAAGGAAGAAAGTAAAAGCGGACTCAGTGAGACTGCGCCGAAAAAGAGGACTGCATTGTTTCTTTAAAAAAGGTAGTGTGGCCTGCTAAGTAAAGTAAAAGGGAAATAAACGGAACAGATCGTTAACTAACATGAGGTGACAATTTCTAACCGCAGGTCTAGTGCCATTCTGTTATCTTATTTACTAGTGCCAGATCCAGATTTGATTACGCGGAATGTAGCATAGAGGAAGAATTCAAGTTAGGTCCTAGAAATTAACGACTGGCTCAAAGAAACGTTATTAAATGTGGGGACTGGTCAGCTAAAGCACCTGAGTGGCGCCTAGGTAGGTATGTGGCAACTATAAAACTGGAGTGGTTCCCTATGCAGTGAATGCAAATAAGAAGTTTGTTCCAAAAGTGGGTATAAATAATGAGGATGGCCACCTAAAAATGGACCTGGCGGTATCCGTACTGGTTGTTGGGGACCTGTGGCGTACAGGGCAGAGGTCAGCAGAGGAGAATGTAGGTTGGTCGCTGGAGAAGGATTGCTTATTCATCAGGATACGTAAAAAAGCCAGGTAAACTTCAATGTGGCTATGTCAGGGTCTCCCCAAGAATCGCTTTGAAGGGACATTGTCCGAATCCCTAACCCCTCCATACCAGCCCCTTTTAAGTCCACTTTAGTGCAAGGAGATCAGTTGCGATGAGACTGCCCGCTCCTGAAATTGTCGTTTATTACATGTAATCGTGGGGCCAATGATGTTAATCTTCTAAGAAGAGTGGACTGCGGTAAGCACGGGAATTGAGAAACAAGGAAAGATTAATTCATAGTACGTTAGCATCGATTGACAAACTGAGTGGAAGTATCCTGCCATGACATGCGGAAAGCCTTCGACTTGGTGAGTCACAGGCTGCTCCTGGGGAAGCTCAGTGAATGTCAACTGAAATGTTATCAAGAGCGCAGAATCTTTCAAAGCAACGGTATTCATGCGATTTCTTCATACTTCATATTAAGAACATTGTTAGTCCGTGGAGATAGAATCCCCATGCTTTCGGTTTGTGGTAGATTCCAACGTAATACGTGCCCAAGTCTCTAATAATATTCAGTCAGATCTGATTACCAACCGCAGATGGACTGGTAAATGGGGGCTCTTTTGATCTGCAAATAACCGCAGACAACGATTATCCGGAGGCGACGTAGAGCAGAGGGAACTAACTGCGGGGAAAACCCAGGAATTAAAAAACAATGTAGACCTGGGCGCAGTCATCCATGGGTCTTTTCGACCCATGGTCCGTTGTGTATCATCTACCTCCAAACTAAACAAAGCAGCCCGCCAGCTATTGAGAACCGTTTAGTTCAAGAACCCACGAGCAATCACAATTACATGGAAGACAATCACATGGCTGCATTTAGAATATCCATCCTGGATATAATCCCCAAACACAGTAAAAGACCAAGTAAAATCAGAAAACACTCTGCGAAGATTCACCTGAGGGTTAAAAGGATTACCATATGAAGATAGAGCACCGGCCTTGGGTCCACAAATCCCTAAGAACCGACCAGTCTAGATGAACCTAACTGAACATTTAGCTACCAAAGTTCATTAGCAGCACAAACAAGCCCTAAGTTTTGCTAAATAGCAAACCCGCTCTAAGGAGCTTAATTTTGAGCTGAATAAACTCAGGTCAGATCGAGTTGTCATGATAGCTTTTTCTCCCGCAAGGTCACGAAGGCGTGGCACAAGCTGCCAGAGGAAATGGCCACATCCCCACCATAAATCAGTTTAAGCCCGGATTGCGCAATGTCGGCCTTTTTTATCCCGCACCATATTCCAAACCCTTCTGTCTACGGAAATACCTGTTTCTACTTCTGCCTACGAACCTACGTTTTTCCGTCTGGCTTGATGGAACTGCCAAGGGTGTCTGCTTCTTTTGTTTGTGAATGCTCGAACCTTCACCCTTTTCAGAATCCTGAGTGTAAACCACCCTTCGAAATCAAGCATCTGAGCATATGGCTTTGGAAAACTGTTCATTCCGAGCACGGTGGGATGATACAAGACGACAGAGCAAGGATCTAAACCATCCTCGTCTTAAGCGGTATGCACTGTAGTTAGATCACGACCAATACCAAGGCGAAGAAATTCAGGTCAACAAGCTTTCGCCGTTTTGAAGAAAATAAAACAATGAGTACATATAAAACCCTGCTAGAATACTGCTCTAGAGGCCAGGGCAATCTGATTACGTGCAGCCTCCAATTTCAACACGGAACACAACTATCAATAACAGTTGGCCGTATTGTTTCCACTTCTTTCAAAATGACGCGCCGGCACAAACCCCACACTGCGCTACGAGGACCCCGCAAATCTGGATTCTTTGTGACCGCTGGACCAAGGTTCGCATGTTAGTGTTCAAAATTTAATCAGCGGGTAAACAACTAATTAAAAATAACGTAAACTTAGATTTTATTAAGCGTTCCTAGCTCCAGATAGAACCAGTTAAGTTCCGGGATAGCCTAAAAAAGATGGACTACACTCTACTCATGCAAGCCAACCGGTTCGTATGAGTTATTTGTAACTGACCTCTAGAGGCAAGTTGTGGCGCATCAATTGTTGAGACCAGTTGGGAGGGTTCCAGGGATTCTGAAAACTCAAATATCAAATAATTCGTACTGTGCCCGAAATTCAATATTTTCGCTAATTTGTTCTACAGTGAAAGGTCGTAATTGCTGTCTCCTATTGAAAAGGGGTCCGCTTCAAGGCTCCGCAAATTTCTTCCCTGAAAGCGACGCACCAATCCTATGCGGATCGTCAGCGAAAATGACAAAAGGTGAACTTCCTATTTTCCCATGATCTTCCAGCATAGCTCCCTGTTCAGATGGCCTTGTCTCAAATACCAGTTTGACATTTTGAACATGGCCGCCAATTAAGCTTATATTCGTATGTCCATTCCCAGCTGCTGTTTAGCATTAACAAGGGAATTAAACATGTTCTCCATTCCCGACGCGTAGCGCGAACTGTGATATGGAACAATCAGTCCGCACTTATCTTGGTTATCGTTTTACCTTTTGGATCGCCCAAAAATTATTAATGTTGATGGAATTCCGTCTATACCCTTTTGTACGACCAGTGGGACAACCCAGAACAATTAACTTGGTTTCCTTCTCTTTTTTACTGGACATCAGCAAAATCTTCAATGTCATATGCCATCAATAACCATTTTTCGTTGCTGATACCGTAGTTGCTTGTTCATCCGTAGTCACCGAAACTGCCCAAAATTGCGTAATTGTTAAAGAAGATCCAAAATCTTTCGACAACCAGTGCAGCAACTGGGTGGTAAAATTTCCTGTTCATACCAGTTGCCTGGCAGCTCATAAATGTCATGTCCCTCACTGCCGGCCCTATAAAATTGACCCATCCACATAGGTAAACCGTAAGAGAACATACTCTCAGCTCCATCGCTCAAATTATTTCAGATTTCACCAGACAGATCTGTCATGAACTGCAATCGCTAAGAGGACGATGCAATAATACTGAGAAATGTTGCGCTCAGAAAGTCACTTTCAAATCCCAGACCAAACCCCTCGGACGACATTAGGCGGTTAAGTTTACACTAGCGCACGATATCGATCAAAACGTAATCCAGAATTTTCAGTGGACCTGCCCATAAATGCTGCTTGGCTATTCTTCTTCCATCCTACGCTAAAATCCTTTGTTTTGTACCCATGTTTTACTATGTTGAGCCAAATGCCAAAAGTCTTTTTAAAATGGTCTTCGGCTTTCGATTTGTTGCGAACCTTCTTTAATACACATAATCCCATAGCCGCTTCGCAGCAAACGTTTCTCGATGTAGTACTTCCCCGCCAGAACCACAATTACACAAAAGGCCTTCACTTTCGCCTGCTCGGAACTTTGAAGCAAACCACTCGGCTCGTTACGGTCGCGGTCAGGGATTAGCAACTTAAGTTCTTGGTAGCAAAACCACAAGGTTTCCAACACGTACTTAACTGGTTCCAAGCCAATCAAGTCACAAACAAGAACGTCAACGATGGTGCAAAAAGAACTGCTCTTCAAAATCAACGCACTGGGGCCTTGCTATAGACTGCATTGGCATGGCTTTCGGTCCAAAGGTCTTGCAGTCAGTCCATCGACTAAAATAGACTTAACGTGAGTTGTAAATATTCAAAATAGACCCAAACAACGATTGCAACGTATGTTCATTTACTGGTTCAAGTCCATGTCTCTCCCAATTTCAACCAAACCATTTTTGCAACACGAACAAAATTCTTTTTCTATATAACCAACCGAGACATCTGCATGTATGGTTCTGAAAAACAAAGCGGAAAAGCCCAAAGTTTACAGTAAATCATCGCGTTTTGACAGAATTTCTAGATGTTGACGAAAGTCTACTAAGACGGTTAATACTAACTACCTTGGTTTAAACTGAAATTATATACGAAATACGGAACCACAAGAGAAGAAAAAAAAGTGTGAAAACAGGAGAGAGGGGACGAGGAAAAAGTTTGAAAACGTGGCAGGCGAGTGAAAGTGTATGCGTAAGACAGGAAAGAATCTATAATGGCCACGGAGAAAGCGGCGATTGCAAGGAAATGCGTGGCTTTCACAACTCCGGTCTCGCCAGCCTGCCTGCGACAGTTTCAGATGTGAACAGCTGAGTATGTAATCGTCGGTGTGAGACCTGAAAGCTTCTAGGGTCAGCATGAATGCCGCCAACGGGTCCACCTGATGACCACCAACAACGAAATTGTGTTGTTGACTGTCCAAATTATTCTCTTCTACAATGCGGCCAACAGGCCAAAATATATATTTAAACAGACGCGTCCAATGTACCGTGCACCACGATAGCACGACAACAGAGAACAAGTGATTAACACCGACGAGGTAGCCTATCCTTCTGTTGCTGAACAACGAACGGCTTCGTATAACTTAGGGCTCGCTTGGACCAGCATTGAATGACCACTCAAAGGCCTTGGACAAATACGGCTTTGGTAATTTAAAGGCCTTCCCATCCTTAACGTCTTCCTGTCGTCATCAACGTTTCCGATTTTGAGCGTTCGCTCTTTCTGCTGCCTTTGGCAAGTAATGACCCGACCTGAGATTTCAAGCTTCTGACTATGCCCAACAGTCCACAGCGGTTTTCAGCGAAAACCGAGTGAGTGATCGCTGTAGCTCGCAGGCGTAGCCCATTCCAGGACGACACTCCATTTTGCGGTAGCATCGTAGAGTTTTTCGACTTCTTCGAAATATTACTTTGGCATAACGTAGATTCTAAACCACCGCATTTCCTTCTGGTTATATTTCTGCCCTTATCTTCGTGTTAACTGCAGCCGTTCTCTCATAATGCCCAAAACCCTTTAGACTAGACATTGATTGACGGCTTGATTTTCTCTTCCGGTGTCCGTGACAATAACAACATTATATATATATCTTGACAAAAAATTTTCAATATAGGAAGGATTGGATTAGTCACATACAAATATGGGTGGGGAAGGGATTTGTGATGTTACATGCATAACCTGAATACACAAGAATGTGTTTTGCTAATTGCTTTGTTGTCTAGGGTTTGTGTTGGGACGCAGGGTGGGCCAGGGTGGTTGAAGCGCAACCACAAATTGTTTTTGAGACCAAAGTGGAGGATTGTGAAGACGAATTGCAACAGCTTCCACAGTGCTCAAGAGGCGACACTTTGCCAACCTGGATTGTTGACCTCTTACCTTAATCAGGGTCCGGAAAGCTTGCGTTACATTCACGGTGTGAATAGTCTGTGCTAGATGTGAAACGACAGCGCTATTNAAAAATTTTCAATATAGGAAGGATTGGATTAGTCAC
The DNA here is from genome assembly GCA_008360955.1 of Fasciolopsis buskii. Taxonomy (NCBI): domain Eukaryota; kingdom Metazoa; phylum Platyhelminthes; class Trematoda; order Plagiorchiida; family Fasciolidae; genus Fasciolopsis; species Fasciolopsis buskii. The sequence goes on along the minus strand of LUCM01002666.1, from coordinate 68,795 downwards.
ATACAAATATGGGTGGGGAAGGGATTTGTGATGTTACATGCATAACCTGAATACACAAGAATGTGTTTTGCTAATTGCTTTGTTGTCTAGGGTTTGTGTTGGGACGCAGGGTGGGCCAGGGTGGTTGAAGCGCAACCACAAATTGTTTTTGAGACCAAAGTGGAGGATTGTGAAGACGAATTGCAACAGCTTCCACAGTGCTCAAGAGGCGACACTTTGCCAACCTGGATTGTTGACCTCTGACCTTATACAGGGTCCGGAAAGCTTGCGTCACATTCACGGTGTGGTTAGTCTGTGCTAGATGTGAAACCACTGCGCTATTAAGTGACTTATTTGTTCCAGTGCTTAACCATGCCGGGTGCTCACGGATGCGTTCAGACAAGTGCCTGGTCGTGCGGCCGATTAACATTGTCCCACAGGAACATGTGAATGAATATATACAAAACGAGGCTGCAGAATCAGGATCTTGGTCTTTCAACCATAATAACACTACGGGGCGGGATTTGAACAGGATACAAAGCTTGTCTGCGTAGGATGTCTTATTGACAGCGCTAGTCAGTCTTCGTCGTGCTATCTCTGCTAGCGTGTCAACTTTGAATGGCAGAGATATGTATACTGGCCTTCTCTCCACCGTCGCCCTCCTAGGAACTTCCTGTTCTGTCTCCAACATCTTGTCGAATAATCTAATTGGGAAACCATTTTCAGTGAATACTCTTCTGATTGTCTGCAGTTCAGCTTCAAGAGTATCTTCTGTGCATATTCTTTCTGTCCTGGCAATCAGACATCTAATTAAGTTCCTCTTCACATAAAGAGGTACAAAGCTGTGGAAGTTAATGTATTGCCCATTCCATGTAGCTTCCCTGTGTACTGATGCCGAATTGAGCCGTCTTCTCGACGACTTGGTCGTACATCTAAGAAAGCTATTTCATTGTTCAGCTCCATCTCTGTTGTGAATTTCACATTTGCGTGAGCCGAGTTGAACATATTCAACAGTTGTTTAGTTTTCGTCGAGGGGTTGAGTATACAGAAGAGGTCATCCACATAATGCCTGCATAAGTAGAGCGATTGTATTGACGACTCGAGTGGTCCACGTTCCAGCTTTGCCATGAAAATGTCAGCTAGTAGCGGACCGAGTGGGGATCCCACCGCTACGCCGTCCTTTTGACGGTAAATTTGATTATTGAATTTAAATTGGACGTTGTAGGTACAAAAGAACAATAGTTGCTTCAAGTCTGCTATCGGAAGACTTGTCGCCAAGCCATTGTTCTCGATGTAGTCACAGAGGTATTCGATTGTCTCCGTGATCGGAACGTTGGTAAAAAGGGCGGTGACGTCTAAAGAAAGCATCCTTCGTCCCTTCATATTTAGTTCTTTCACAGAATCGATAAGCTCAAACGTGTCTTTGAGACTATGTTTTGCTACCTTCTGTCTAACGGGTTCCAGTAACCTAGCTAACCATTTTGCCACAGCATGGTAGGGCGAATTGCACATGTCGAGAGTATGCCTCAGAGGAACTCCAGTTTTATGTAATTTGGGTAGGCCGTACAATCTCGAAATAGTAGTTCCCGTAGGCCGAATTTGTTTGAATGTCGTTGAATCCATGATATCCCTTTGTCTTAGTCCTCTTAAGATACTAGACAACGATTTTTCTATCTGATGCGTCTTATCAATCTTTGCCAGTTTTGCGAATCTTGATTTATCATTCAGAATGGCTTTCATTTTCGTTACATAGTCAGACCTGTTCAGGAGAACTATGCCTGCGCACTTATCTGGTCTTGGTAACATGATGTCTGCATTTTTCTGCAGTTCTCCTAACCGTCTCTTATGTTCCGGCTTTAATAACCCACTCGTTGTATGTCTAGTGCCATGATATTGATAGCAAGTGTTCACCAAAGTTGATGTAAATGCTTGCATTTCCATTTGTGATGACGGGGATAAACTCGACAATTGAGAGGAAAGATTCTCGAATCCAACTTCTAAGTCCATTTGTGCAATCTGGCTGTTTGGGCAACCAAATTTGGGCCCCAGGGATAAAATTTCTAACAACGTCTTGTCTAACTTGAAGTTTGACAAATTGTGAACAAATCGATCAGGGTTCTGCGGAAACTCATTCGATGGTTTTGATCCTTCCAATCATCAACACTTGATGCTTCTGGTTCACCTATTTTTGTACAATGGATTGAACGCATTCCTCAGAAGACTGTTTTTCTTCCTTACTCAATTGGTCGGGCACATAAGCTGATGTCACAAATAATCGTTCTAATTCCGCGGTGATTGCACATGGTATCACGTTCATTAAGAGCTTGTCTTAGAAGTGAAGTTTCGGTAATGTATATCCGGTTTCTTCTTAACAGAGTATGATATTGCTTCGGAAAATTAGATTTAATTATACAGTCATCCAAGAACTAAATATGGGCTCTAGCCGTCTTCACAATACTCCACTTTGGTCTCAAAAACAATTTGTGGTTGCGCTTCAACCACCCTGGCCCACCCTGCGTCCCAACACAAACCCTAGACAACAAAGCAATTAGCAAAACACATTCTTGTGTATTCAGGTTATGCATGTAACATCACAAATCCCTTCCCCACCCATATTTGTATGTGACTAATCCAATCCTTCCTATATTGAAAATTTTTGTCAAGATATATATATATATATAGATATGCATGAAGTAGTATCTGGATGCGTAAACAAAATTTGCCCGGGAGCATATATATATATATAGTGATGCAATGGCATGAGTACGAATCACTGAAAACGAGCTTGTTCGTCGACTTGTTTTTTCAATGTGCTCAGTGGTAATTTTCAAGGAATAACAACATCCTAGTAACTTGTCGCGAAGAAGCTTGAAAGACCGGTTGTCTTAGAGTTGAACTCTTATTACGTTTGCTTGACCTTAACCGTTATGACCACTTGTTTCACCCTTACTCGACTCTGTAAGGGTGCAATGCTGACAACACTGACACTTGGAGGGCACGAGGGAAAGATAGCCGGAAGCGGTAGCAGGTTGTGCATATTTTGACAGGAGCGTGCGAGCGGGGCATGCGTGAGCAACACGCATGTAAAAGACCGCGCCGGGCGGTCAACGTTTCGTTAGAAAGGTGATCCGGAGAAACAAATCCAAGCTCCGTAACAAGCTCCAACGGTGGATGAAATAAATAAAACGAACCGATTTGGTGACTAAAGCGAACTGTTATAAATTCAGCGTTCTTCAACTCCGACCCACTGACCCAAGTGTTCTAAAATAACATCAAGGCACCACCGCATATACACCAGTGGGGTTCCTTGTAGATCACACAAAATCCTCGACGCGGACCGTTTACGTTCAGGGTTTTTAATATCAGATTTAGTTCCGAACCCAAAATCCTTTTGTTCTGTACATCTTTCATTGCTGACTTACCTGGTCAGCGTTAACCTTTTCCTTCCGTTCAGAACATTCTTTTTTACTAGCCAACCTAAACAGTCCCGCTTCATCTCCATTAGTTGGTAGAAATTTTGATCCAAACATGCCTGCACGCAATCAAATGTTGTAAATTCCCTCGTCAGATTTTAATATTTCTATTTCAGTCCTGAGTGACCTACTTTTCAGGTCTCCCACTTTCACTGGCGACGTCTACTGAGTAGCGCGGGCGATAACAGCCGACCTTCATTTCACACAGGTCTCTGCCATTGGCTAGAGCCTTTGCTCTGCCAATGACGCCAAATAGATCTTCTCAGCTTAAATGCCACCACCAGAAACAATCAGTTTTTTTGGTTTATGCATACCGCCTGAAGTCGTTGTTCTGAAGCACTGTCAGTAGGGATGTTTGATTTATCCCTGCCCGTCCATCTATATAAAGAAGAGAGAACATTTATATAACCCACAGTCCCCACTACCAAGTCAGGCGGTAGGCTCCTTGATTAACCACCCGCTTAGCAAAGAAAATTGCTGTGACCGCTTTTGCATCTCTGCAGGATAGGCTTTAATCTGCTTCTTCGGAGCCGTTCGTCGGCACTCCTATGAAACGGCACCGCCCCAGCCATACCAGTTATCCCTGAAGCAGCAAGCCGGACGCTATCCGCTATCAGTCTGTGCGAAATCAAGTGCATCCGGATACCGCATTTGGAAAAAAATCCGGAAACGCACCAGCGCCCCTCCAGTGTCGGCTGGGCAAATGGTGCGTAGACGACAAATGGCGCAGCTATTTGCCTTTCCTTCGCCCCCCCACCGGTCAACGATTTTTAGATTTCTTGACTGTTAGAGGACCATAACAGCAATCTCTACGGTAAGCGGCTGAACATTCCTAAGTAGCGCGCATCCTTGAAACCTTTTTCTATGAAATGACCCTTAGCACGGAATATTCCTGCGCAGCGATTTACAACGGTTACATTTCAATCAGCGTGCCTAATCGTCAGTAGGTAGGTCAAATGAACAGCCACGACAAATTTCACGAAACATTGCGCAAAGTGTAACAAACTAACGGACAAAGTACAAACTATCACCAAAGGCAAGTGGTCACATAACCGTCACGAGAACAGTCGCAAATTCAATCGGAGCAGCATTGTATGGGAAAAATAGAGAAGACAAGATTAAGGAGTACAAAAGTAACTTACTATGATAGATAAAAATGTTACATCTGGTTTCGATTCCGCTGCGAATATTCAGATGGTTTCCCTCCGAAACCAGTAAACGAATGAAAGAAAACACTGTCCGTTGAAACAGTTAGTACATACAGTTCTCACAGGTTACCTCAATGAGGATGATCGTTGCTACTAAGAAGATATTTAACTGGTCTCATGCCCTAGCCTTGGTTTGGTTATGTAAGCAATGTAACCGACGAAGAATTCATGAGCAGTGACATGCAAATCAGTTGAAGTAAGAGACAACAGTACGTGTCGATAAGCGTACCTGTGCATTCTCCGCCCGTAACCTCGGTCTCGCATATCCGTGAACCAGTGTTTGATGAACCCCTCAATATTCAGGACCGAGTCTTCCTGGAATGCCATTACTGATTTCACGACATCTATTGGACAGTAAGTGAAAATTATGGAATCAATCTGCCAATAAGGGCTCTTATAAATCGGTGGCTGGAAACAGCCGTTTTCCCAACGGTTCCCAGCCAGCTACACTGCAAAGCCAGTGGTCTCAGTCAGCATTCTGCGTACCGTGGTCTTGTTGCTCAATTTGCACTGCTAAAAACTGCTTTGTCCTGATATTGATGTCAGAATTGTCGCAACATTTAGAGGCACGTGATGGTGAACCTGCGACAACCACGTTGGCTATCACTTTAGCATCGCGGCAGTTCTAAGAAACATTAGCGAATGTCACTCCTGAGTTAGGTTTTAAAACGAAACACATTACATCCACTTAGCTGGTCTTACGTCGGAAGTCTAACGCGATGATCTCAGCGTAGCCTCCTCACTAACGGCATACTGTAAGACACTGAGCTCCTTCGCTCTTGCACGATATCTCTGGCACCTCTTGATGTCACGCATGACCGAATAGTACGTATACTTATTACCCTTTAGATAATAATGGGTCTGATATACAAGGCCAATTGCCCTGTAAGCGATAGCATGGAAAACGTTATGCAATCACTCATGAAATCCAGTGTGAAAGAGCAGTTACCGTAAACAGGAAACTATCAGATCCTGTAGTCTCCTGGCAAATAAGAACCCACTATGAAGTTACTTGTCAAATAAAATAGGACGGCCACTGCAATACACTAACTGTGACCCCAGTAACGTTTACGTTAGGAGGACATTACCAGGCTGGGGTCTGTAAAAGATAAGTGCTCTTCCATTATAATAGCACTCTTAAGTAAAGAAAAAAATATCAAGTCTTTGCAAAATCCCTTCACGACAAAATTTGCCGAAGACAACCAATCGAACTACGAAGAACTCACGAAGCAACACTTGATGTTACAAACCAGGACAAAACTCATCGATAACAACAATGGTTGACTACGATGGCGGCGCGCAAGGAGGACCCGACCCACTTGAACAAATGGACCTCATACTGGATTATGTAAATGGCAGCACATATCTAGTACAGTTACCAATAAGGAATATTGAACTAGTTTTAAGAGACGACGTCATTTTCGGACACATCAAATGCTTACTTATTTGTCCATCCCTTCCTCAGACGTTACCTTGCGCAGATGGTAGGCACGGTGCTACTTGGGTCCTTTCATGATCTAAAATACCTTGATCATAAACCGTTAGAGACATTGCGGAATTCCGGCCCGGTATTCTGATGGCCGAGTTCAATCAATGAGGTCTACCATACGTCTGAATAGTTAGGGCGGTTAACGCTATTGATTGTCCGGTAGAAACTCAGATGTTCTGGTGCCTCCGAAATGTAAGCTTAGCAATTGTCGTGCGTAAACGTCTTAACTAGCTTAATCCAAGGAAAATTTTCCCGTAATACGGCTCTGATTGATGCGCCTTTCCCTTATTTTGAAAAACTGTTCATCTATCCATTGTTTTCTGCCGATCAAAATTTTTACGCGTTCTCAACTAGAATATCACAATGCCATACCCGGTGCACCATGGGCTCGTAATGCATACTAATTTATCGTTTGAAAAAAATTGAACTATGTACTACAGCTCGACCATTCGGTCATTAAGCTCATTTACCTTTTTGTGAAGTGAAAGTGAGTACATAATCTGTTTTATGTACCGATTATCTTCAAAAGAGGAAACGTATTTCTCCTTCTGTGAAGTGCTTTTTATAAACCGAAAGTTCCAAAGCAGGGATATCTAACAATTGAAGCGCGGCAGACTGATAGCCTGTCAATTTGGCATCAAAATCCTGGCTGTTAACGGATCACAATGCACTTGAGAACTATCAGCTTCAGTCCGGTTTTGACAACCATTAACCTAGCACCAACGCACTTTAGTTTTGCTTGTTACTTCACAACTCAAGGTGTGCATCTACACGTGCTGACTTTCAAATACAGCTCACGCTCAGTTGGTAACTCACGATGCTTTGGGATTCTATTGGTTGATTCGGGGTCCCTACCCAGTATTCGGTCACTAGTCAGCAGTGTGGAATATCACATCTGCAACATTCTGCTACCGCTGACTTAAGTAACACCATTACCGAAGACAGACAATGGTAACGGAATGTTTGAGGCTTTCATTGCTAGCAGTGGAAATCACCTCCTTGCTGAAAAGATCCCCCACATAGCGTGAAAGGGAAGATATCGTCACCTGCTGCACCCAAGTGATCATAACAACAGTTTATTTTTATTAAGAAAAATATATGTAAAGTAGTTCAAACAAACAACCACCACTAGTGTAGATGTTTTGCTAAGGTTAAGAACCACGCAACATGAAACTACACGTGCAAGCTCTACTTGGCTATCCAAATTACCAATATTGTCCAAAGAAATCCTGCACCCACTGATGCTTCCTAAAAACGACGAAGTGATATACGGCAAGCCACTAAAGTGGCTTTGGGCAATCTGAAAACTAGGTGGTGCGAATTTCGACCATTGGTTCACCGAAAAAATTCTAATGGAATTCGCCATTGCATAACTAGGATTACTGTCAAAGTAAATTTAGCCCCAATTCAGATACGCACATGCCGACGGCACAAAGTGATCAACCTGAAGACAAAAAAATCTCCTAAGGATGGTTATTTTAGGTCATAATATATGCTGGAAATTTTTACTTCACTGTCCCGACATAACGAAGAATGCCTCTCCGAAATGAACTGTAGTTTGCCACCAACAAAAACAATAGAAAATGGTCTCAAAAGGACCTTTTTGAGAACCCTGACCTCAGTTGAAGCTGTATGGGCGACCACCACTGAAATAATTTCAATCGCTGTCAGCAATTGTTCTTGATATTCATAAGTCATGATTTTCTTCAAAAACAGATACATTTATCAATAGAAAGTGCTGTAATGTGGGTTGATAATGATCCTGAGTTGTTACCACATCAACATCTTCTGGGAACGCTCTCGAAACGGTCAGTGTTCCACGAAGTGTTCGCTGCTGTTTCCCTGAACGACTAACAAATCTGTGCGCAGGACAGCGGGTCATTTGATCACGCTATCATCCAAAAACAAGAAACGCTTAAATGCATTTGAGCCGTAATGGATTCGTGACCTTGAATGCTGACAACTCAATTTTGACCCCGAATGAAATTCACATTGTTCCCATTCCACGGCAACATTTTAAAACATTTTGTGCTTGGCAGCTTCTTCAGGACATGTGCTGTGAATTTCCGACAAAGAACAAGTGGAATGAGCAATGACTGACGTTAGGCAAATGATAGCATCGGCTCAGAAGCTGATCGCACAAACAAGTTACCAAATTTCTCCAAACATCGGCTATGGATTCCAGATCGAAGGGATACCGTAGGATTTGCTAAGTAAATTGAAGTCTTTTTTGCAATTTAAGAAATGTAGGCAATGGATTCGGTGAGCAAATTCACCCCGTAAAAACCTAAATCCCCGGATTATACAGACTACCTTAAAAGTCGGTGGCTGGGGCATACTGTATCGTCAAACGGGTCCAGACGATGATCAACGGCAGACAAATTAAGCGAGGGACACTGAATTGTTTCATTTAGGGTCCCATTGACTCACTGGCAAAAAAATTACGTGCAAATTGTTCTATGCCAAGGACTGAGGAGAAATATATAGTTCTCAACGGGGTTGTTGTGAAGGTCTGCGTAATCGTATGCACCGAGAACTGTACTGTATCACTGCTCAGTCGCAAAATACAGGGTTTTTGTTGAAGTGCCCATGAATTTCGAAGCTTAATGGTTAGAAAAAAAACTTGAAATATATATATGTGTGGGGGAAGGAGAGCAGCAACTGGTTGACGAATGGGCAATTCCATTATCCATTATCCATTTTACACTGGTAAACAAAGCGAAGCGCATACTGGTTTATCATCTCACTATATAAATGTGCCCATGTCAACAAGGGACGCACCAGAAACCAGAAGAGAATCAGGTCTAGGATGATTCCGAGGAATAGCACTAGAAGACAAAACAAGAGAAAAGCGGATGCATTTTACATGAGAGTTAGCTCATACTGAAGTTCTGGGAAACATTTTAAAATAAACGACAAATTCGCAGGAAATGAAGGAGAACGTTGACAGTAGGGTTTCTTTGAGAGCTCTGACTTCTCGAGGGTTAACATGCCTGTTAGAGAATTTGCAGTCGGGAGGACCTTTAGGGCGTCATTTTCCTTATGATCTATTCTGACACTTGATTTTGCGACATTTGCTTGGTTGGGTTCGCTACATCGGGCAAGAAGTCTATGTAGTTCCTCCCGTGCATCACTTCGAGAGCTCCCGCTTTCGATTCACGGCTATAACCAAAGGATCCTGCTGTTGTGTGTATCTTCGTACCGATTCAATTTCGGCACTGCGACACGCACAACATATTTTACGCAAGTGACGGTTCGCTGGGACCTCCTTTACTCTAACGGATAACAAGTTTCCCCCAGCTGTAGCTTTGGAATCCTACAGAAGACCAGTCCGGGGGTTGAGTACAGAACATTGTCTACAAAGTCAATCATTTACGACCAGTTGCTGTGATCAGAATAAAGCCAAGGCAAACTGATGACACTATCATACAGTTCTCGATTTACCGTAAGGTAAATTCATCATAATGACTGTGAGGGAACGGTAATTTACTCGGCGTCACAATTAAGTCTAACAGAGTTGTCTCAATGGTTATTGGTTCTTGCACGACAGTGGTGTTCCGGACAAATCGCGATCAATACACGAGCGTGGATATAATCCGGTCCCGCAACACAACGGGCGATTGCATACGTAAGACCAGATTGAGACGTTCTCTCATTGGCTTCCAAACGGCGCAGACAAGAGCGGATCTGGAAGCTGAAGTCACATAGTGAGTTGTGCCAACCAATCAAGATGAGCGGTCCGGATTTGACAACAAAACAACAAGACCCAAATCAGACGAGGTGCAACAAGCGAGGTAGACCAGTCAAAGGGTGAACTGGAAAACTGACATAATGGTGACAGTCATACGGGAGCAAATAATGCGAGCAAACTAGCCATAAATGTGCAATGCTCTCCCTGAGTAAAACGACATTTTGTACCGGTTCAGGTTGTTTGTTGTCGCTTGAGCCAGTGGGGACGGACGATAGCGACCTAGGGCTAGGACTGGCTGATTGGAGAACAGAATTTGCAACATCAACAAGTCGCTACTCAATAATCATTCTCTCCAAAAATTGACGTTTAATGGGAAGCAAACAAAAACCCCAGTAATAAGGCCGGACGGTGTTATCGAAAACCCTGCTGCAGGTAAAATCCACGAACCACCCGGTGCTCGATTGCACTAGCGTCAAAACCAAAAGTGGTCCCGAGCTCAGCTTTCTCGGGAAAAGTTGCGACGTTAAACAAAAACGTATATTTACTCGAAGTCAGTAATTCAAGCTGCCAAAATAGTGGCTGGAATAATAAAAAACTCAGTAAAACGCCGGAGCGGTACTCGTTATTCTTTCCAGTGAGTAGTCATAAAGCGATAAAGAGTGCATGTACTGGTAAAAAGCTATCACACCGGCAACGAATTAAATAATCATGTGCCAGGGAAGAAAGGTAAGGACTCGTGGTTCATGGAAGTATATTAAGATGCCGATAACACCGCTTTATAAAAAAATGAATATTTGACATTTTACTTTAGGAGGAAATCCTATTCCATAAAAAACTATTTTCAACCCAAGCGCGACCTATATCGACGTTTAGAAATGAACTTTAATGTACAAAAATAACCGCATTTTAGAAACCGCCTGTTGTTGATCGACGATTAATTTGGACTGAAGAAGAGAAATGTTTTGCTCGTCCTTTGTCTCATCCAATCAAACACGTGTCCGATGAGTCAGATCTCGGCCATGGATACACAATTTCGCGTGAATACACCCAACAGCTGAGATGCGTGCCTTGATTTCCGATCCCGCTGGTAGCGCATGATCATTGACCATGAGGGGACTTCCTGAGTCGAGCTAATCACCTGAATGCCAGAAAAGTATAACCACCATCAACCGCATGCGGTCAGGAACAAGAACAACTGAGTGGATTGGTGCAGTATCATATTAGCTGTCTAAAGCTACGACATGGCCAGTACGACTGCCACTGGATGCGGTCACATTGCACGGCTATTACTCCGTGCTGTGGAATCGTACCAGTTTACCGTCTCCCAGTGTTAACGGAAAGCAGTTAGCTGCCTTCCGTTAGCACATTGCATCCCGGATACAACAAAAGCGATTTCCATTGGTTAAGTAGTAATTCACAGACAAAAAATGTCGGTGTACTTCAAAGTTAGAGGAGTGACAGCTGACACTTCGAACATGATGACAGTAATTCAAAACTGTCAAACGAATACAGGTTATACTCTAAGAAATAATAAGCTACTCAATTTATGGTAACATCCACCAAAGTAGACGACTCAGTACAAGCAACTATGATAATCAGTGCAGGTAAGGGGAAAGAATTTATCAACTTTACGTTCATCATTGTTAGCTGAATATCAAGGCTATAATTTCAAGGCTTAAGCAAGAAACTATGTCGTCGATTGCTGGAAAAGACCTCCCTTGGCAGCAAGTTGCAACCCCAGCTCTTTTAGCAAACTTAGCAACAAATACGCAGTAACACTGGAATCCTAAAAAAATAGCATCGTAAAAAGTATAGACTTTATTTGACTGAGAAGCGAGGACAACTGATCACAATGATGGGAAAAATGGTCCCGGAGTCTGGAACGGATGAACGAAATTCGGTGCTTGAGGAAATGGAAATCGACCGGGCGTTAAATCAGATACAGGATAACTAAAAACATTTCGCGGACCAAAGAAGGAGGTAGAGTTCGAGATGTTCGTGGCAGTCTGTGCTGACCAAGATGGCGCGACATTATCCACCTGCGGCATACGGCACATTTGGGTTTCTTGTGAATAATCGCTGTTCAGACTGTGGGGACAGAAAACATTCAGCCATCAGAAAGAGGAAAAAAACCGGTGTTCTTTATAAAACATCCAAAATCATACCTGAGAAATGCAGGTTTTCGGATAAACCAGCTACTAATGCACTGCGTTCATGCATACAGGTCTTGTCGAAACACGTGCATTAGGCGTCGTGTAGACATTTTTCACTTAAGTAAACAAAGCCAAAGAAAAACAAATACCTCAATTTGTATTCAGTTTATTCAACGAGAACTGGCGAATCTTTTCGATAATAAGTCACAAGCTAAGGAGTTATCAAGCGAACAAATAGGCTAGGAATTCGGTCGGTAACTAGTTGTAACCACTATATGCATATCCCGAACACGAGGTACTACAATACCGCTGAGGAGAACCAAGTGAGATTAATTCAAAACAATTTAGTGTGTGCTGCTACAAATCCAGCACCAATAAACAATAGCAAGTGATGGGCTCGCCACTATACCTCAGTAATTTTCTAGTCATTTTGATACAGCGTAAAGCAACTTCAGCATCAAACTGCGTTTACCTCATACGTCATATCCGCCGGTTAGGTACCTTATTTAACAATCAATTCAGAACATGAAACATACTTTGGGTGGGATCAAGAATCCGGCAGCGGTACGATTCTTTATGAAGTACATCCTCGACCTTGGTTGTTTTCATTCGACTTACGTCAGACAGAAAGATCGCTCTACTCACGATAACATTATTACTGAATTCTGATAAAGTTAAGCTTTTTCGGAGGCCCTGTCGTTTCCTCCATTGAATGAGAATAATATTTCAGTCGCCACAAACACGAAATTTTCTTTATTCGTACTGCACTCTCTTTAGATTCATTTGCAAGACTTTTCTCATTTTACTCGTATAAGAAAGTTGAACAACTTTTCGAACGGTTGCCTCCTAGAAACCCTTCCGTAAGTATTTACCAAGTCACTACATGTCATACGTTCATCAACAAAATTAAGGGGTCGCAAGATCAGGATTCAGCACTTTCTACTGCTATGCAGGAAAATTGGGTTTCCTACTTTATTGCGCGCTTAATTCATGCTACCTGTCCACTGACACTTGGAGTGTTTACACACTATTCAGCTGTTGTATCAGTCAGATACTGTTCAATACACGACGCTGAAACACAAGACATCAGTACTAAGCATCGCATAATAGCACAAGAACAGTCTGCGGTCTAGCAGGGCACTAACAGACACTGAGGTTGGAGACACAACGATTCGGGCTTGAGCCCTCAAGTCCCGTAGTCGCAGAACGAACCAGAGGCCCCCTTGAGTGAACAGTCACACAGAAACACGGCTCGGGATTCGAACGGCTAGCCCGATCCGAAAACGAGAGGGAAGACGAACACAGAATACGGCCCCGCATTAAGTGGTGACCCACCAATACGAGTCAGAAGTCAAGTGAGCTCACAGGGCGAGGCTTGATGGATCTTCCTGCCGCAATATAAAAATTTTCAACAACGCAATATCTCAATTGAAAAATATCTCCAAAACCTAGGTTTTTGTTCGAAAAATAACCACTTAAAATTTGCAATACCAAAAACACCAGATTGGTCACCATCTACAATATGAGCCCCATCTGAACATAGGTGCATGAAACATCAAGTTTAGAAACAAGAATTTCTGTCGGAAAATTTTAACATGACTAAAACGAACATTCGAGCTCTTTTGGATGGGACTAATGTCCCCAATGAAAGACACTCTAGGAATCGTTAATTCGTTTAATGATATAAATGGTGGCCTTAATTAGTTTAAAACGCTGGGAAAGCTCAAACAAAACTTCAAGTTGACCAAGGCCTTTTAATCTGTTTATTATACTCTACATTGTGACACCGTTTTTCGTTCATTGTCCCACTGTCACGATAAAACAAGCGATTACCAGGGCACACATAAATAACTTGTGGTGGAAATCAGGATCATTCTTAGACAAAAGTTCTTTTGCATGTGACTGGCCGTGATTATTAGATTCCAGTTAATGCAAGATATCTCAACTGACGAACAATTATCTGCAGTCTATAGATGCGGGCGAAATCATGCATCGGATACTGAATAAAATGCGTTTTAATTGAACAAAGGGGTTTTTATCATCTATACAAGTTACTATAAATCCTAAGACTCTTCCGAAAGATTTTATATAGTTTCCATGATCCACTCGAGGTTTCTTTTTTGCGTTCAAGCGCATCTATCTAAACAACGGAAATCGTCCATGTTTAAGTGGTTTATTCGCAGTCTATAAAAATATTAAGGAGTAACCGCAAATAAATTCCTGATATTTGCTTGCGCTTCTTTACAACCCATAGGTACTAGAACCTCACGAATATTAGCGGGAATTTTTTGAACGCATCACAATCGGGGTACCTATATATATAGAAGTTGTTATCTCTATGCCTTTAAGGGTACCCATAAGCAGAAAATATAACTTCCGTCTGGAATCCACCAAGAAGAAAAGGTTGTATCGAAAAAATCAACCACTTGGTAAGAAGAACGTTTGGTATAAAATTATCAGTGTTCCATTGACGGTTATCAAAACACGGTTTCTGATGGCAAGCGCATTCGTTGCATAAGGTAGCTGACAAGTAGAGAAATCCGCTTGGATTTGCGGTTGTTTTGTTAATTCGTCCTGCCTGATAGACGTCGGATCTACAAAGGCGGCAGTGTAAGCTTTATCTGAACAGTTTTCCTTCATGTGTATGTACTTTAACTCCATGTACCGTCGGACCAAGGACAAATGATACACAAAAATCGCATTTGTATTACTGGGGTCATTGTATGGACCAAGTCAAACGCACGTAGACCTAAATCCACTCTCAGCGGAACAAGGTAAAATTGCTGTTTTCATTTGGAAACCGTAACTGAACTTCGCTGGACAGGTGGACTGTGAAGGAACATAATGAGCCCGTTCTCGATAATATTGTTGTAAAAGGTAGTTACCTATCATCAACTAACAACCGGAAATAGTTAGCCGAAAGCAAAATGGGGGCTAGATGGAATAACGGAGAGGCACCGATTTCAGTTTTCCTCGCCAGGATTATTACTTAAAATCAGAACCAAGTAAACCACTGCCAAAGGAGACAAACTCGTAAAAGTGGGAGGGGGAATCAACAGAAGAGATTCGGTAAATCTGTCGACGGACGCCCATGGTACCAACATTTTCTAAATGGTGAGTAACATAATTATCGGAACATCAGAAAAGGATCAGACGAAGAAGATAATGGTTCACTTCGCCGGCTAAGAGTGAACCGCTTTGGTTATTCCGCACAAAGATAGCAAATCTCCTTATTAGACTGACCGTGAGGCAGTGGAGGAGATCGATTCCACATCCATGCTAGCCGAAGGAGCAGTATTCTTCGGGGACATTTTATCAGGGTCCTCAGCAGATGAATCCTCGCGACGGAAGGTGGGCGGAACCATAGCAGGATCAAAAGGCACGATGGCTAAACTTGGTTTTGGGTGTATCCTGTGAAATCAAGCGAGAAGAAAGCAATCAGACTGAGCAATAATCAAGTTTTACTGGCTATTTATATGAAGACTGCCAAATAGACAAATACTTATAAATACCGAGACCGAATGACGTAAGGAGTGCATAGAAAGATTAGTGCACCATGTATTGGATTTTATTACGAATGTTCATAACATTATACCATTCGTAATGAAAAGACGAATACTTAATTCGACAAACAAATCACTTGATATGGCCATCGATGAGCTATGATGGACAATGCCACTTTTGAGGCAGTATATCGTCGCAGTAAAATTTTTATGATGCTTCAAGTGAAAGAAGAAAATACGATGATCCAATAATATCTCCCCTAATTTTCTAAATTAGTAACCAAACTGGCTGGTGCACAACTTTCTACGGCATAAGCAAAGTAGAAAATCAGCTAACTATGACATCTTACATGAAAATTGTGCGCGATCATATTGCCACGTTAAAATTTTCAATGCATATGAGCTGAACAATTTTTGGTGAGTTTCTTGTTCCGATGAATTCCAATGTTGGGTTGGTGGATCTATCCTTCGATGTTTGCACTGATGAGTTGCTCTGTTTCCACGATGTTTTGTCGTTGATCCTGAGTTTTCCCATAAGCCCAACGATGACTTTTACTGAGAACGGTGTTTCTAGAGTTTCTATTGGTCTGCGAAATTGGCTACCTAATGGTGATGTGATCTCTTACAATTTCGCCAACCATGCGCGTCCGTCGTCATTGCTGCCTAGCCGTATGACAACAGAACCAGGCTAACATACCGTAAATGTAAACAATATATCGTTTATTATCTGCCCCACCCAACTGCATGCGAGTGGAAAAACGGACTAGGCATTTGCCGTCTCAGAGACCATAAGTCGCGATCCCGGAAGCCCCGATTTACTTTGCGGTACGAGAAAAAATCGCTGCAATCCGCTTCACCACCATGCATGACCTGTTTAGGACATCACGTGATTCCAAATTACTTTGGGGTTTCAAGGTAGTGTCTTTCGGTTTTCGGCGCTACGGACCATTGAAGCTAAGCGAAGCCGAAAAACCATAAGATTAAGAATGGGGAATAAGTTATTCGCAAACTCCCATTTCCCAGAAGAAAAGTCGAACATTTTCTAACTACCTGAATAAGTTGTCATTTTGTTGCAGCGCTGGACAATACAAACGCACATATTTCAGTGCTGCCGCCAAAATTTATTGAAACCATTTGCATGTGCACGGTGTATACGCAAAACAAATCAGCGTAACTAACTAAGCATGCTTGGGCCAAATTTAAATAAGCTTAAATTTACTAACAGAGGATAGTCAAATGACGGGCACTCGCCAATCAGCTGAGTGTAACTTAATGCAACAGATTTAGAGCATTTAGGTGACAATCGGCATTTAGGTAAATAAATTCTAGATTGATTTCGGGCAGTAGGACACCAAATAACAAAAAAGACCTATAAAGGACGTTGATTATCGCCGCTGCTTGATAGTTTCATTTTTCTTTTATGGAGATCTGTGATCATTCATCCCATGGAGTTTACGAAATACATTTTCGTGAGAATTTATTGGTCCAATGAACTAGTGTGTATATTTCCCATCGGAATTTGATCTCTTCTGTTATATTAGAAAAAAATTATCTTTATGCCACTTGGGAGAAAATATAACTTCTTAAATATTTGCAGTCAGGTACTCATTTTAAAATGCAGAAACACGAAATAAAGGTAAGTCCGGTTGCTCACATGAACATACGCGCAATAACATTCGAATAAACATACAAGGATTATTGCAAGCGTTTATAAATATATATATATATATATATTCATATTTATATATATTGAAAAAAACATGTGTATACTTATACGCACAAATCAATACACTGCGTTTGAATGACTAGCAATGATGATTAATTCGGCCCAGGCAAATTCGGATTTTCAAATGGGTTACTTTTGTTTACAAGCAGGCGGTTTAGGCGCTTATGATCAAAATGACAAGGAAATCGAGGGTATTCTTTGGGTGCTCGTTTGCAGTTCACTCTGCCCAATAACACTCGACAAATCACTCGGTCTTTGTTCGCAACCCCACATCGTGATGTTGGTACGCATTTACTTACTACCCCATCTCCCGTATTTATATACGCACATGTATGCGAATTCCCTTGAGAGCAGTATATTAAAAATATGAAGAACAAGCCTGATTTCTGTTGTACTAATTAGAATTCAACCGTAAAAATTCGAGCGCTATAGCACGCCGGTTGAGGATACCTGGAAACTCGACTAACCGAAAGAGAAGTTAGTGAAAGCGATATTCAACCCCTACCAGAGAATGTTATCTGTTAGCAGCTAATCAATAACAGTTTTCTTCCGAACGATCCGTAAGAGGCGACGTCGGTGTCCTTCGAATTCCGGAAGCGACCGTCGTTGAATCTGGCTCGAGTGAAATATTCCATGTGGAGTACTTAGACGATAGTCGTTTGATGCGGCCCACAACGACCAAATGAGAATTCAAAGTTGAGCGTTGGAGACTAGTTTGCAGTGATACATCAGCAGGATTTCAGGATACCGATGCATAGATACATTTTAAGTGAATGTTAGCATACACAATATCACTCCCAGCATTATACTAATTTATTTGTTGGCCTCATCAGTTAAAACATCTGACATTTTATTTAGTCACCACACGGTTGTTACCGTCCTTCACCGCTCTAAATTACTTGCCGTTCACAACTTACAGACTGTTCTGGAACGTTCTGATGACAAAGACAGGCGATTCATGGAATAGAAAAACGAATTACGCGCACACGATAATCAACTTATTTTCATGATACAAAAACAATTCGCTCAAAACCCACTGTTGAACTGAGACAAATACTCTCGAAAGCAGGTGTATGCGAGATTTTGGTTAAGCTCTCCGAGGGACTTCGGTGTTCTGTGCCTTATAATCACATTTTAAATGGACGCTGTACATATGCTACAGCCATATGTTTTCCGGCGCGATTTTCGGGCCAGCCTGAATCGACCTTTGCTATGGTCATAAGGGCGCAAAAAATTTTGCTGCGTTAGAGTACGCTCGAGGTCCAGGCGGCGGTCGTGTTGTTAGGATGAGATTAGTTTGATACTGTGAATTCCATCTTATCGGGCTGGATTTTAACAACTGTTGCAGGATAGTTATCCGCTTCAAAACAAAATTAATACCATGTGATGGTTCGATCTATTTGGCTCGTTCACCAATGCCACTAGGAGTGCATGACAACGGTGGTGATTTGCCAGGTTTTCGTTCAGCCGTCATTACCGACCTTACATGAATCCTGGAGGAGGTCAGATCTTATCATATTCCAGCCTGGGGATGACAGAACTTTATCACCAGCTGCTGCTACTGCTGCCGACGAAGTCGAATGCGCAGTGTCTATTCTTGGGGGCTACCCTACTCTCAGCACCAGAATTACTTTCAATGAGCCTCACCCGATTGAGCAGTTGTAGTCTATCGGCTTCGGAGCACGTCTAGCTGTTCCACTAGTAAAGCCTCCGTCTATAGCCAATACACCACCAGCACAGCCACTATCTCTGCGTAGACAGCAACATACCAAGTAGGTGATGCCGCTGTTATCAATGAACCGATACTGACGTGACCAGCTTCGAGGATCCACACGGCCGGTAGACCGGAGGATGCTAATAGTCAGACTGGCATTGTGCACACTGGCCAAGTTGATCGGCCTCCGAGGAAACAGTGAATATTGGTGGTGAATATTACCGAGTCCACTGTGTCAATTTTAACGCTGCCGATATGAGCAAGTCTAAACAGGCACCTACAGAATCATAAAAAACGCCGACAAAAATGCAAATTTGGTCTATTCCATCAGGGCTTGTGGGAGAGATGCTTCAATACCCCGAAGAATCTCTTGTCACAACGAGACTGTATTTTGATGTGATGTGACGGCCTGTATGACTCCGCGGCCCGGTGAGTTACACAAGAAGGGTTACCCAAAAACCGGAGATCCAATCATACCTGGCAGGTCAAAAAGTAGAGGCTTGAAGAACAAGTTATCTGGTTCTCAGGTTAGAAGTTGGTTTGAGCTGGCAACTCAAAGCGCAAAAATGAGTGGAACAATAATTGATCCGAGTAAATGGGCTTCTATTTAGCTACTCACCACTGTCTTGGGGACAGGTTCTTGTTGGAACCAAAGACCTTAGTTGGGAATCCTAATCGTTCTCCGGCTTGGTGGTTGGGTTTCCTCGCTCAAAAACCTTAATGAGTGACAAGCGGAATGAATTCCATATCGCATCGATATTCGCGCAGGATAACCAAGAATGTGCTAACCATTCCATCGAGCAGAGTGGATAGTGGTAAGCATGCGCCTGTTTGAAGATCCTGTGCTGAGTTAACGCC
This sequence comes from Fasciolopsis buskii, assembly GCA_008360955.1. Lineage (NCBI taxonomy): Eukaryota > Metazoa > Platyhelminthes > Trematoda > Plagiorchiida > Fasciolidae > Fasciolopsis > Fasciolopsis buskii. The sequence continues at coordinate 49,001 of LUCM01002666.1, read as the reverse complement.
ACAATGCCTTGTGCTTCAAAGGCTTCAACTAAGGTTCCCAAAGAAAAACCCTTTTGGCGGTGTGAGCAGCCGAAATGCATCGATCGGACGAATGTTTCCAATAACCTTTTTACAGAGAACCTTTTCAATCTCCGTTCATCCGAAGTAGAGACCATGCAAGATGTCGCGGAGAATTGCGGCTCGATGGATCCATCTGATGGCAACATTAGTGGAAGAGGAAGGAATAGCTTAAACACGTTACTTAAACCAAAGTGTTCATTTCATTTAGTTGATTTTAATGCCTGCAGGAACAACCAAACAGAACAACAAGCAGCCCCAGCTAACACATTTGAGACTGTTAAAATAGATGCATGCTGTGTCATCGTAACGCGTATACAATGTTTCACTACCATAATCATTCTTCACAGGCCAGATACAAGCACATTCTTTAGCTTCACTCCCCGTCTGTTGGATGATCCGGTTTCAAATGCTTATGGTCAGGCTGGTGTTGAGACTGCTGTGAGCAGGCGAGTCAAGCGTGCACTGTCAGACTGGATCCCAGTCAACGGTCATTTGTTTGCAGTTCAGCTAAACGAATCTGTACGTTTCAACAGTAGTCAACTGAAGCATCATTGTTTGTCCGTCGTATCTGTGTACGTGTCTACTGATTGCAGCTCTTCTGAGGTCTACCGGGAGTTACATAGATTATCCGGAAGTGTGCGATCAACGGAGGTTTTGGCCGTTGCCGGTGATCTTAAGACTCAACCTGGCCACTTAGCAGGGACGGAGAAGCGCATGGGAGGTTGATTTCCTGGCCCAGCCAATCGCACCGACAATGGTGACCACAATACCCAAGTTTAATCTGACCATAGACTGTTTCTGCCGAACATGAAATTTTATCCTAAAAAGCGATATCTATTCACCTAGAGCACTCCCTCGCCCTCATATCATTGTGCTCATCTTGATCCAACTGTCATCGGACACCGAAAGCGTGGACCAATCGAATATTTCCAGCCATTCTGGTCCATACCTGTGGAGTCAGATCGTGCTTTGGCCTGTGTTAGCTTTCGCTCGCAAAAGCTATCATTTTCCGATCATGTGTCGAGTATATATATATATATATATATATATATATATATATATATATCATGAAAGCACCAGGCAGGCTTAAAAATATGCAGACGACATTGTGCTACTTAGTAAGAACCTAAATAAGTTGCAAGCTTTTGTCGCTAGTCTGGACGATACTGTAGGCGTGTTTGCGGTGCACGATTTGCAACTTCCATGCTTGAAATACCGTTGCAGGACTGGACTGGCTTAAAGCTGAACTTTGTTCTTGGAGGGGAACAATCAGGTAAAGTGGATAGATTTCGTTACTCCGGTAGTTGTTTCTCGCCTGGTCATGATAAATCGAATGAAGTGTCTTTGCGTACACAGGAGACTCGATTGACATTTCATTTGAAGCATCTGTGACGTTAAAGTGAGGTCCGATTATCGATCGAAGGTCGAGTGCAGGCGTCACCCGAGAGGTTGGAAATGCTCTATTGCTCCAAAACGCGGCCGTTGAAAGCAGATTTGCAGTCTTTGAACACCGATGACTTCATACTATTGATAGAATACGGCGGGGGAATTTTTGAGAAACTTAGAGGTGAGACGCAAGGTAAGGAGTCATAAGCTCCAGTCTTTAGAAGAGGCAGTGAATCAGAATAAAGAGAATGTTTTACACATGTCTACAGAACCACTGCAACTTTGTACGCTGTTCTTTGAGGTAGGTAATGGTCGGATGATGGTTCGCTATGGCCAGTTGATGACATTGAAATGAAGCATGAAATCTTCAGGCAGTGGACTGGATCGTGTAGGCGCAGTTAGACTACCGGGTTGGGATCCACGCAACCCCAAGCGATGGTTGGAGATAACAGATGATATGCCTCAGTGCTGCAGTCAGTAGAGTTCTTGAATTCGAGACCTTTCCGATTCCGTATAGTTCCTCAAAGTGCCATTTTGCAGACGACAGATTTGCTACTTCTGGTTCTATTCCTGTTTCAGGAGGTGATGCAGTGAGGTGGTAACAAAAGCCAGAGTACGCTTGGTAATGGATGCGCAAAGTGAACTGAACCGAGTTCACAGGCAAATGTAGTCAAGATGGAGTGTGATCTGTGGTGGCATCGACGTGATCTTTAAAGTACGATGGCCGTACACTCATCAGCTCGACCGATATTCGCAGCGCTACGAATACATGGGACAAATTGAAGGTAATAGCTTTGGGGCACTTGTTTGCGGTCACTAATGTGATCGAGGCGTGATATGCTTGTAGAGTGCTCAATCCAGACTTCTTCACACCGTGCTACACTGCCTTCCGAGCCGACCGATTCGGTTCAAGGCTAGATGGGGGTGGTTCATTGTTTACCCTTGGTGCAAGCTCGGGTTCACATGCCAACAGTTTTGATGATTCCGAGGGATAATTTGAAACTACACGATGGAAAGTAAAGCTCTCAGGCATCATCATCATCGTTCAGCGTTGAACAGCAAGGCAAGCCTCACTGACCACTGCATTTTCCCAGAGTTTCACGTTTATATAAAAAGAGTGAATATCCAAGGGGAACAGCGAGTGGACCTACACAGGCGGCAAAAGATAAGATGCTGCTGCAGCCAACACACGAAACAGTCTAACTGTACAAACGCAAGTGTTTTCAATCAGTCCGATTCGATAGGAAATGACAACACGATCGCCACTGTTCACGGTTCACTGCCATATCCTTCAGTGTCTCCATCCAGCGAGTCGACAAGTCTTTCGGACCCCAATCACGAAGGCGTGAGACACCTATTTTACCTAAGTTCGCTGTACATTTTCTCATCCAACGTTGCCACGTCATCTGTTGGCCTCCACATGGCTTCTTCCACTCCGTGGGAGGAACGCGAAATGGGACACGATATGGTAGACGAGTGTTAGTCATATGCAACACGTGACCCAACCAGCGAAGTCTACTAAGTTTCATACGCTGAAACAAGCTATTCTCAGAAATGGCACCCAATACCAGATTCCTAACCTCAATATTACTCACCCGGTCACTCGATCCAATCCTAGCCATACTACGTAAACATCGGTTGTCGAAAACCTACAACCGACGAACATCGCCCACACGCATACTCCACGTCTCGCAACCGTACAACAGAACTAAACGCACTGCGGCACAGTACACAGCCTTTAAACTTCCGTGAAATATCTGGACGACGCCACAAGTGCTTCAATCCAGAATAAGCTGCTCGAGCCTAGGATATACGCATATTTACCTCCAATCCCGAGCTACAATCGTTAGACACGCAGCGACCAAGGTAAGTGAAACGGTCAACAACCGTCAATTCGACTCCGTCAAATTCGGCACTGCTGCCGTCCAGTCCTGTAACACTACTTTGCACTTTGAAGGCGCAAAGCACATGCCGAACCGAGGAACCGATCGCGACAGACTATCTAGTGCCCGTTGTGTATGGTCCGCAGACATGAACAGGCACGTGACGTCGTCTGCGATAGCGGGATACGCTCCCTGTTCCAAATATCACGAAGCAAGGAGGTAAGTGATTTCACCAGAGCTTCCCCATCCAATTTGAAAAGAACTGGGGGAAGGTCGTCGGAACCGGCTGCATTTCCCCTCTTCAGAAGTCAAATGTTCCACTCCACTTCCACTTCCGTTGGGGGATCAAGTGACGCCTTCCAAGGATTCGCAGCTGCAGACGTCGGACTAAACACGTTAGCGTGTGGCCAGCTAAACTGATTCTTGAAATGCTCTGCCCAACGGTCCAGTCTTTGTTGTCTACCATGAATGAGCTCTCCAGTCCTATCGCACATGACTTCACTAACCGAAGTTCGCCGCCCACCGCTGTCGCGCATAGGCTTAAACAGTCTTTGACCGTTACAAGAAGCGGACGCCACTTCCATCTGTTCGGTTACCTTAACCCACCAGTTTTCACGGCCATTCCCAAGGCTTATGGTCAACTGACGCTGCAAATGCCGACGCATCTTATGCACTTCCTTGCAGTTGGGCAGCTCGCGTTTTTGCTCCATTAGAATTAGCGACGCTTGAGAGATCCAGTGTCTTTGATAAATACCAGGTCTGGGGCCGCAGGCGAAATCTGCTGCCAAATGCATAGCCTGCTTAATTTGATCCCACTGCTCGTCCACATTGCTGCTCGTCGAAGTTCTTAGTTTCTCGAACAGTTTCTGCTCATAGCCATTGCGAACAACCGAACCATACAGACGTTCGACAGCCAATCGGGCTTGTGACCTGCGTCGATGGCCATTCAGCTGCAGCAGAAATCGCATTAAAACTAACGCACAGTCCGATTCGACGTACGTGGTCCAGTATGATCTACAGTTCTGGACAGAACCGCGCCAACGGTAGCTAACTCCGAATCGCCCACCCAAACAGGATTCCGATGCACCAACTGGTGCATTAAATTCACCCGCTACCACCACAATGTCAGAACGTTTGCTCTTCCGAACAAGAGTGACGAGGTCATCGTAAAACTCGTCGTTCTCCATGTCAGTGCTGCAGTCTGTTGGAACGCATTCCGAGATAACAAATAAACTACGCTTAATACTACTATCCTTTCGGACGCCGACTGATCCCTGCAGTCTCATGGCACACAAGCGACTGTTGGCTGGGATCCAGTCTAGAAGGGCTGCTTCAGCCTTCTCACTCAAGACTATTCCTACACCGCGTTGACCCACAGCTTGAGCTGCTTCGTCTCCTGAAGTGCGAAGAAAATATCTTGACGAGACGTTTGGCGCAGTTAGCCGAATTACTCTACTCGAATCCTGAATTCGTGTTTCACTCACACAGCAGACATCAATCGAAAGTGAGTCCACTGTCAGAGCCAAACACGCCTGTTGGCCAGCCCGCATTAAAGTGCGCACATTGAAGGAACTCAGATGCAGAGGCTGACGAGGCTTGAGAAAATGTGAGCTAACAAATTGAAAACCACCTACTACACTACTTGACAATAAATCATCAAGAGTATCGGGCGTGTTATCAATGGAGATACTATGGGTAGGCAGAAGGGGCAAACAGATTGGGTTGGAGACAGAAGAGACAGGTTGAATAAAAGAGAGGGAACTCTCAAGTAGTGTCTATAGGATGCAGGTGTCTGCTATCAATATTGCTCTACTGACATTTTCCTTTTCCATTTTTTGGAGGTTCTATGGCAGTTTACGTGTAACGATCAGCGTTTGGTAACGGGAAATTCCAATGCATTCTACGTAAATTGAACTGATGACTGAGGTTTCGCAGTTGCAGACCAATTTTCACGGCATTTAAGGTTGTCACCGAAGTAGCTCTCGATCAGCCTGTTCAGGAAACCATGAGTACCTTTATTTCTCAGGACTATTTCATCAATTCGGTTCTACCGTTTAAGTCATCTGACACTGAATATAGCAACTTACTTCCCCCGCCTGATGATAACAACTATTCCGTCTTGATCCTCCACCGGCGTCAAGATGCTGAGCCGCAGCCATAGCCAGAATCTGGATCGAAAGTTTGGAAAGCAAACTTCGTGAATATGAGACCTTCGGCTCCATCGATATCATAGTTGGCGCACTGCTCCGCAGATGTGAGGTTGGTACAGTCAGCAATTCAGGACGGCCTGTTCAATTTGGCACCTGATTTCGCTGCATCAGTAGGACTCAGCGGTCATGCTTTGGGGCTGCTTCCTTTGAACGAAAATAGAGTTTTCTATTGAAGAGATGGAATCGCATCTGTCGGCCTTTTGTTAGTCACGCGCACCATGTATACCGTACAGGTCCTGTGGAACACCTAAGTGCAAAAATAGGAAATCCTTGGCGGTTAAGTCGATAAGCATACCGAATCAACTGTTCGCAAATCTTTGATCAGGACGAGAGGCAAGTGGAGATCCCTGCGTTGCAGTTCTAGGAGGAATTTGTGAGGACCAATGGTGGAAAGGCTGTGGCTCTCATTCTGTTACATTCCGTCGTCTGCACTCAGAAACTCTGGCTCATCCCGCGGTCGATGTGTTCTCCACCGATGTTGTTCAGTGACGATACCACTTTGGATGAGGCATTCACGTCACTCAAAGTTCTGAGGAATTCCAATTCACGGGAAATTACGTTGTACGTCCCGTCATTCCGATGAAAATGACCCAGGTCATCGCTCCAACCATGGCTTCAGTCTTTACACGGTCGCTAGTAACAGGTAACCCGCCCATCGAATGGGAGTCATGCGTTGTTTGCCCCTGGCTCGAAAGAGGTTCCATTAGTGAGCCCACTACTTATTGGTCAATCAGCCTGATCTGTGTTACTTTTGGGATGATGAAACGGGGGAGGCTATACTGTCGTAGAACCATTTGTTCATTCACCAGCTTCTCTATCTGGAACAATATGATTTTCGCTCCAGTGATCCTGCATTCTCAATCTACTTCGGGTTCGAAGACGTTTGATATCTATCGAGGTCAGCAGGGAGTTCACTTTGTAATCGCTGACTTCAGGAACGTGATCGACTAGCTGTCTCAAGAAAGATTCACCGGGAAACTTGAGGGCGTTGGTGTCAAAGGGATCTCAATACACTTGATTGGGGGATTTCCTTACTGAGAGGATCTTTGCCGTGCGAGTTTCGCGGCCATTGGTACCTTAATTGGCATGTCTTACGTCACTGTTGCAGTCATCTTGTGTCATGTACGCGGGTACTATGAAGATGCGTCGAGTCGTCAGTTACTTCCAGTTGCCAGTCTATTCTTCAGACTGACTCCGACACCTTCGTGCGAGGGTCATTACTATGAGAACTACGTACCACTATATCCAAATGTGCTCATTTGATCAGAGATCGGGAATGCGTAATTATTGCGTGCAATATTTTTAGAGTCCGTTTGTCGTCTGTGTCGTCTAAGATAAATCTCGGCGTTGCAGTTTCTGGATCACTAGGAGCTTATGACCATGCGGACAGGGGATCTTCGGCCGCAAGAAGTAATTTTCGGGGCTATTAGACAGTCTCTTTGTCGGCTCTTCGACACGACATTCAGAGAAGTTTATGTTACGGACATCCGTTCTCCGCTAAAATACAGTGGCCACGCTGCATGTTGAATGATAAAGGAAAACTGGACTGCGTGCGGCGTAATTCTATAGAAGTCGTGGAGGAACTTTGTGGGACTGGCATGAAGCTATACTGTTTGCATCCATACTCAACGTTGCAGATGACTTCTCGGCGATCTGATGCGCCTTTGGAAAATCACCCCTGATGTCAGAGGAACGGAATTTCGTAAGTTGTTCCCAGTCTGAAAATGCGAAGAGAAAAGGGGGCACTATATAATTTACCGGAAGATTAATTCGACGGGTCACCCTTTTGTGCATCGCTTGCCTTGGAGCGCGGCTTCCTTCTGAAACTCATTAACAGCTCGTGTGATAGAAGAACAGCGAGCATCGTTTGAAACGTGGTCTCTATGGGCACTTTACAGGAATGTGGCAACAACTGGAGTCGGCGATGACGAAGCCCACATTGGATGTGTACCATCTGCCAGCTTCTCCGGAAGATGAAAGGTGGTGCACCGCTTTAAGAAACCAACTGAATAAAATTCAGTCTTCTGAACAGAAACAACAATAGCGTTTATGATTACAGGTACGCGGCAATGTTCGCCCATGTGGCCTGATTAACAAATCCACATATGAGGTACACTCGTGTGGATGTAAGCGTGCGCACATATACACTCGTACATATCAGCATGTAAGCTTTCGCATAACAGATGCTTTAATGTCACCACCTGGGAATAGTAAATTTCGGGAAACCAGCACATGCCCAACTTCACTAAGATCACTTTTTAACGGCGGCGGAGTCACCGTCTATTGTCTATTGCAGAAAGCTGTAGGATCCTTGGATTTTTTCAGCAATTCCTCATCTTTCACGCACACCACCAATCCGAGCATGAAAACCTTGTACATCACCTATCGTCACAGTCCCATCTGTTAATCAATCAATCAAAAATGTATTGAAATTCAAGTCTAGTTTATCTAACATTTTCAAAACGATTGTTCAAAGCTCGCGGTCATTACTAAAGTACTCATTTTTATGCATACAGTTGGCCTACGCAACTCAAGCCAACCTAACCCTCATCCATATGGACTTGCTGCCTAAAAGAACAAGTTAAATACAGATAAGAGTGTGTGCGCATTTGGGATAAAATTATATATTTTCGAAATTCAATGCTCCACCAACAAATGTCAATGGATTCCGGTAGCAGGAAGCACAATTTATTAGTGCAATATCGTTTAAAATTGGTCCGCTCAACGATCCATAACCTTTAATCGTGAATTCCCCAAGAATTTTTGCAACCAAAGGCATGTTTTCAGCAAACCATTCCTTCATATGCTGAAGCACGCAAATAATCTCCAGTTACACTTAACTGTTTGAAACTACGGAAGACTTCCTCAATCGGTTTGAGAAGCAGACTGCACGGCGGTAAATTCCTTGTCGTATTAAATGTACACAAGTGAGTAGTGAACATTGGAAGAACAGGAGATTGCCAAAAATGAATACGGCATTCGCGTTTGGGTGTTTGTCGTTCGGTTTCCCTGAACAGGCTTCCAGGAATTCGTTAATCATCGACTGAGTAATTTCAGCATAACAGTCCGAATTCAAAACACCGGAATTCCAGATAAAAACTAATACATTCAAGTCTCTTCGTTAGTGAAAAGATTCGATAATAACGCTCCAAACTTTGATTTCCCATAGGCTTTGCTGTACTAATTACCACAATTTGTTGCAGTAACATGTAAGCGCAGTAAACGGAACCCAATATTTTGCAACCAATGCTCTTTCGGATTTAACGGCGTCAGTGTTCCTCTTCACGGTTTGATCGATTGTTTTATTCTACTTCAAGTTGTGTTCGTCTGGTGATCGGTTGAATGAATGACGAAGGATACTCAGGATAAACCTACCCATGGGTGTTTTCATCTGAAGTAGTGTGCAATGAGTAACAGTGTTCATCAAATCTCAGAAATTTGTTATTTATTCACATGAATATATTGCTTGTCGAATAGGCTCTTCTCAACCCGTTCCCTGTCAGAGGATTTTTACACCCGCCCTTCTTTATGCCCACTACGAAGTACGTATCACGTCTCAATACCTGCATTTATTCCGATTTCGTTTTCGACGATTCAAGTGGAGGAAAACAGTCGATTCAGAACAAATTGTCGTTTAGATCTGTCTTGTTTAAATGCAGACCTTATCCACCTAGAACTGAGAGAACATGCAATTTCTCACGTAGTAGTTAAAAACCACGGCGTATATGGGGTGCAGTCAACCTGAGCTAAATACAGCTGTTGAAAAGCAATAGTGTAGATTTTCACGTCTTAGTTTGCTCCACGAGGCTGATTGATAAATTGACGAGCTCCAAACATACTGGATTCGCATCCAGAATAGAGATTCTTGTAAGCGAATTCGATCTGTATCGAAAAGCTTGAAATAAGAACTAAGTTAGACCCGAATCGATAAGACGATTTCACTTAAGACAGTGGTGGAAAAGCGTTCACGACCATTTTGATTGGTTGAGGTTTAGTTCATACTTTGGTTGCCTTGATAGCCTATGTCGACCGGCACGACCGAAAGGAGCAGTCAGATTGACTGGAGGCAAGCCAATTTAGGACCAAGCCTGGGAACATGAATTTGGTCTCCGCCGTAACATCCCGACAAAATGGAATATCAATGGATGAATAAGGTGCCACCTTTGGAGGTGAAGGAAGCAAACCGTCGCTCTAGGTTGGCATTTTCATCATTTGAACCTACATGAGTATATTGGTGCCAAACATGTGTTTAAAAACGCGATAGCCTAATTTTTATGATTTTCTATTTGCAACCAAAATGGCATTGACCTAATGGCCTAACCGCTTGTACCATATCATGGGACAAACACGGCAAAACCTGTGCACGTTGCAGGCGATCCGTCAGGTTCATACAAACCGTGCGATCAGTTTTCTCATGGTCTACAGAATAGATAATGAATTCAACAGCCCAAAATGTGAAAACACGAGATCTACAACCCAGATTCACAGATCTGCATTTAAAGAGGAACATCAGAGACTAACTGGCGAACAAGCAACAAAGGTCGGATGAATAAAGCATCTCGATGGGTTTGAAAATTTATGTTGGTTGTAGTCCAGTTTGTTGGTTTTCATGGGGGTTCTGATTGCTGAGTTTGCCGCCAGGCTCAGCGATCAGAACCTTATGAATTACGCGTCCGTCGCCAAAAAAGATCGGAAGTTTGAATCCCAGATTCCCCTGGCACTGGTGGTAGATGGCAACTCGCAATCCCGCGGCTCGCCACCACACCTGACTCAGTGAGGCTTTATGTGATTCTAAGCCAAAGATTTGGTTGGACGGAATCAGAATGACGAGAAGATTCACACGGAAAAATACTGAAATACCGTTAAGTACTCCATTCACAATGAGCCCAAAAGGAAGTCCCTAACGGAAACTATTTCCATGCTACTCGGAAGCTCAAAACGAGATAAAGAAGTGCAGTTGGGAAAAAATTGTTGAATTTAATGCTATGGCGCACGGAAGGAAGCGTATTGGTATATATTGCAACGGTCAGTGTTTTCACAAGGAAATCGACATATTTGTTCAACATGATTCAAGGTTAGAAAATAGCAGCTTCAGGGACTGGAAATAACCACTTTGTAGCTTACACGAATCCCAGTTAAATCGAAAGGAGTGTGAATGGATGACAAGCCCATTTAAGAATCACAGGAGGAAACGCCGGAGAACTTTCGTTCGTCAGGCAAGGCTAAACGTAAGAAATGAGATACTAGTGAGAACCTAAGAAAGGAGCACACTAGTACAAAGATGGTTGGGCAGAAGAATAACGGGTACGCATACCTGAAGGGCGGCAATAACCACAAAACACGTCGTGTGCTTCCGGGGAAATTTTCTTTATCCACCCGTATGCGAAACATACTACTGAGAAGAAAAATCTTTTTTTATCTTTACATGCCTCCTATTCCTAGAATCGCATACCACATCGATTCTTAATAAAGCAGCAGTGCAGAAGCAACTCTGAAGTTGCCGTTTAAATAACTCAGAACAGTGAATCAATTACTTTGAGACTTTAAACATCGTGCATTTAGTTTCGATGTGCATAGAGAGGAGCGAGGTAGTGTAGAACGTATCAGCTGAAACCAAAATTCCTGTCTCAAAAGCATTCATCAATCTCAAGCCGACCCTTTTTTCCACTGGTCGACCATATTCCAATCCACTTGCGAAAAGCGTGAGCGTAAGTTGACTCACCTGGCATTCAGAATTTGATGTTAGCTTAATCCGGTGTGATTGGCAATAAAGTAAAACGAAAAATACAGTTGTGCATTAGGCATCCGAAAATCGATGCAGTGAGCTGGAATCGAATTGGCGATCTTTCGCTCACCGAGCGACGTCTCACCACTGAGCTCCTAGAAGATACGGTTCTCAAACGCGAATCAAGTGAACACCCAATTGTATGCACCGCTACTCCAATGACATACAACAACTGCCTTGGTTTTAGCCATCGGTCAGTTACCAATAAACGAACTGCACAACCGAATAGGATCGCAAAAACATTTTCATGCATCTTGAGAAGTATTGAGAAAGACGAACGTTTTACACGGGATGGAAAACCCAATCGCATATGATTAATGCAACAGATTGTCCCTATTACTTAGTGCGATAAACTGCTCGTTCATTAGGACGGAGTAGTTTACCCCAGACACTTAGCTGCATTCACCATTGAAGGGCATAAACAATTTATGCAACGAAGTCGAGATGGGATTTTTCAACAACGGTCCACGTCATGTGACTGATAGTAAGATCGAGGAAAATATGTCATGCCGTATATTCGAAAGGTTTTAAAACAGCCTCTACAAATTACTTCATCGTGAGCATGAGGGAGGGATCTGCACGAACAACTCGTGGACTTGTCTTTAAAAACGAGAGCCATACTACTAGACAGCGAGTCAACTGCGCAATTCCAGTGAAATTTGACGGAAACGCGTGGAATTAATAGTCGCGGGAAGCTAACAAATTTAGAGGAATTAGTTCCAAAAAGCCACAATCTGTTTTCGATATCAGTCAGGGTCCTAGAGAACAACATTGGTTTGGGTATTACATTACAGGACACAGACACGAAGTGAAAACCGAACAAAACGCGCGGTATACGGTAAAACACTACTATGTAAAACTACTAAAATTTCACAAAATCCTGCAAGCAGTTCGAGAGTAGACAAACCCTGTGCGGGAAGCTGAAATGATCATCCGAGGATGTACATCAAAATGCTAGGAGATCAACTCTAGACCAGTTGAGGAAACTTATTCTCGAGACAATGTTTTTCGTGTTAATGGTTACAAGCCGCGTTTAATTAGTTCTACTGCAACGATACAGATCCAACTGAACAGATCATGAATAGCTGAAGACAGACATTTCGCGGAAGTTATGAGAGGAAAACAATCCGAGACTTCAGAATCCGACCACAGAGCGAACTTCTGTCCCAACGAAAGGACTTAGTTATTGATCCGGTACCGCAACCTATTCAGACGCAAATCAAAGAAACCACAGTCAATAAGTTGAAAAAGGCCAACGATGGACAACATCGTTAGACTTCCGTGGATAGGAAGATGTTCTAGGCCACAAGCCGCAGTTCAAGCCGCAAACCGGGACAATCGATATAAACGGGCAAGAAAGAGATTCAAAAGAATGAACAAGAGCAGCAGCAGACAGACAAAATTGGAATGGGAAGCTGAGCTACTAACAGTCGGACTCTTGTCTCGGCTTTGTTCGGAAGACAATACATAGGACTGCGATTTTACAATTTATTACTGTTCCAAGAAAGCGCACTTGATTGTAAATCTTGAGAAAGACAACCCACGATAGTCGAAACGTTGGCGAATTACATCTAGCAACAACGCTTTGTTAGTAGCGTTATATCATTCGCACTTGCCTCATTTACCTACTCAATATGCTTTGACTGTTAATCGAGTTCATCTCAAGGATGCGAACAACGAAAAGTAAATCAAATAATTAGTGTACGTAGAAAGGGATCGATTACAATATTATGTTGTTCTTCGCAAAGAAATTTCATTGTTATGATAGCTGTTACTCTCATAGCGGTGTCGGCCTTAGAAGACAAGGGACCTGTCTCTTCCATAAGAGTAATACTGCATTGGTAACGTAAACAAAAATGACTCACATTTCACGAATAAGGTCTTCAACTGGGCAGTTGGAGGAGTGTCTCTGCAAGTGCTTCTTGAGGTCATCTGAGAACCGTAGGGCCGAGCTGTCAACCAAGTCGGAGAAAGAATCTAGTAATAGTTACCAAAATCTGATATATATATATATATATTGGATAACTCACAATTACTATTCCTTACGGTGTTTACTTTGATACTAATGCTTATATATATATATATATATATATATATATATATATATATATATATATATATATATATATGAACATTAGCATCAAAATAAACACCGTAAGGAATAGTAGGTGCAAGTTATTCAACATGTGCTCACTGTTTTAGACTGATGGTTTCGAACGTATGCGTGCATGAAGCCTCCTAGAAAGGAAAACAACGTCCACTTCACTGACAGACCGGAGAAAGGGTTAAAGGTAATGCAACTGTGCGATAAAAGAAAAGTTAACTGCAAGTGTCAGGAGACATTTTAGCCTATCTCCGACGTTGACAAGCACGGATGAAATGCGTGTGAGGAATAAGAGCAGAAGAATTCCATTTAGTAAGTAGAATCAGAAATAGTATTAGCCTCCTACACGACGAACAGTTGACGATGTCAAAAATAGTCAGATAAAGGCCTCACGATCGATGATTGAATTCAGTGAATCAAATCGATGTCAAGAAGTTCCACCCTATTTTCACAAATGAATGCAAAACAGTTATTTGGAAGGCTGCTTAGAAAGTATTTCACATTTTATTCCAAGGACGACAAAACGAAGCGCCAAGGAAGCGATGACATCCAGAATAGGATAAAAAAGCCGGCAGCAGAACCTCTAACAATTACGAGTTGAAAGCCTGAAGACGCTCCGCAGAACTCACTAATTACAAAGCATGGAAAGGATCAGTACACACAGGAATAGGGAAGCCCATCCACTTGGACCAATTACTCTTCCACTCGTTTTTCCGACTGAGCTGTCAACTCAAATCAACCACCGACCGGGAGGACCAGGAGACTACTTCATCAGGCCTCTATCTATTGACTTTCCAGGCATGATTGGATCTTCGACTTGAGATAAGCCACGCTGTATAGCTCGTTCGGGCATGAAGACAAGTAAGTCGTCACACCACGTCAAGGTACAGTCTCATTATGACGGAAAAAAATTCGGCTGTCGGTAACGGATGAGAGTGGGAGACGTTGACGGGTGATACAGTGGTACAATGGTCTGCTGAGCCAACACGAGGAAGAATAGAAATATTTGAGTAGCAGGAAGGGATTGAGTGAAGATAAGATCGAGAGTCTGAGCACGATCGCCGGTGCGACCGGGTATACGTGTAGGGAGGTCGTTCAGTTGAGATAGGTTGTTGATCACAGTGGATTTTTCGGCTTTGGGCCCTATCACCGAAGTATCAGAGGAGTGCACAAGCCACGGTGGTTGTGAACATTGGAATCTCCGAAGATAGTTATATGATTGCTGAGTTATGCAACAAATAAGCGTTCAATGCTCGAATATAGTTAATTAACAATGGAGAAATCATCACTCATGGGAGAACGATGAACAGCACGGAATTAATGAGCGAGGGAAGGGAGTCAGAGTTTCAGCTGCATGAGATGAAATTCGCGACTGGAAAAATCATGATTTGGCACTCGGTAGGCGGCAGGTGAACGGTACAAAAAAGCACAGATATCTGATTTGAGAACAAAAAAGAACTGAAAGGTGCAGTAGGTAATTGTAAGTGTGGTTTCTGGTGAACGCAGCAGAAGACTGGAGAAATTGGTGAGCAGAATCATTGTCGCAGTTTGTTCTGGGAATATTTGTGAGGGTAATGAGTTCTGGTTGAATGTCCACGATCAAAATAAAAGCGTGAGAACAAGTTCGTAGGCAATTATGTGTTGCCATGGTTAATTTGAGAAAACTGCCAACCATGATCTTAAGATCTAATTTGCCGAGGCACGTAAAGCCTCAGTAGATCAGGCGTGGCAGTAATCCGGGTGATACTAAGGCCATCTACCACCGTGGAACTTTGTCATTTCTCTTTTGCGCACAAGTCTAGTCAGCCTACAGCAATTAAAAATCCAGTGACAGCAATCGAGGCACCGACAGGATAGCTTTGGGTACTGGTATGAAATTCTGTCCGTTATATATATATATATATATATATATATATATAGATTAGAAATCTAGGGTGGTGGCGCAACAATGTTACAAGCGCCATGCACATAGTGTGGTTAACAAAAGCAACTGCTAAGAAAGGGCACCGTTTTTGCTTGCAATGTATATTTTGAAATTGAAGATGACTTTATATCATGGCTTATATGGCAAGAGTACTATAAACGGCCCGTACAGCTGACGACTAATCTGAGTCATACCGCAAGGGATTTAAGCGATAAGGGTCTATTAGACCCTTACCATGCATGCGGGAAGCATCGACCGAAACCGAGGGAAAAGACGACTTCTCGCTTCCCTACAGCATAAAAAATCAGCAACGCATGTATACGCAAAATTAAAGACGAGGCAGGGCGGTCATTTTAGTCAGAAGATAAGCATCAGCACCCAACAAACGACGATATATCTCGTCATGACTCGCCCAATGTTGCCAGCAGATTCGAACACGGCTTCGACGACATAGGGGGTCGAACACAGACGGACTCTGAGGGACGGGCAATGTCTCGCAATGCTAGAGTAGAAGGGTACTAATCGCGATACTGCATACCGTTCCCTTAGAGCAAAACTAAACAGATGACACAGATTCGCGAAAGCACTAAACTGGCGATGCGAATTCCTGTTTGTATTGGTAACAAGTAGGACGTACGTGTTGCAAAATGCAGAAAGGAAAAAAAAACGTTCAGTCTGATATTGCTTCAAATGGTCAGGTCGTTATGGCCCTTAACTAGTAACTCAAACGAAAGCAAAGAAATTAGGTAGACATAAAAAAGCTGATTAATCAAAACCAAAAATCTATAGGTCCTTTATGGTTATTACCAATTAGCTCGCTGATTAATTCAGTCGCCTTATTCCCTCGTTTTATGAATTAATGCAATCCGTGCTCGTTGTTTTGTTGACCTTTGATCTGGTCACTGTACTTGGGTATTCAATATCCACCGGCCTTACTGTAAGTATCAGTCATAACCGTCTATTGAATAATTACAACTGGAAAAACTAAAAGGGCACATCAGGGTAATCAAAAAACTGTACGCCATCAAAAAAAACGGCCAGATTCCAGGGGTGTAAAGACGTGATCGAATGTCAGATTAACTGCAAGAAAGAATGCGCCCAAAATAAATAACCACTGAAAAGTCAGTCTGCTGAACGCCTCGGTACAAGTGAATGTAATAGTCATGCCAAACAGAATTGTACAGCCGAGGATCGGACAATGTCGCGACCACTAGCTAGGCGCACTTTGTTACATCACCAACTTTTTTTCTTTTCTAAGCAAGATCAAAATACCCCATACACAATCGCTAAATGAGAAGTAAAATAATGCTGTCACTAACATCAGCGTAGCAGACCGTATGAATGAAGCAATTACAGGATGCAACACAGCTATTGATTCCCAGGATTGGGCCAGTGTGTAAAACGAATGTGAAAAGGAAGGAAAAGCATATCACTAGATAAACAACATTATGCTTGGACGTACACAATGTGATCAAAACGGAAGGAGTAATAAAAGATGAGATTCGGTTAATGGGGCTGTCGTTTTCTTGAGGAATTTCAATCGGATCATTATGGAAATCTAATGTCACAGTCGTTTCTATCAAACGCAGAGTTAATTCGACTGATCACGTGACTAATAAATTCAAATTTACTTGTTACCATTGGCTTCCGATTTGTGAGTCTTATTTCAGGGCAAGTATGTAATTTCCTAATCTGATCTTCACAGAGAAGTGGTTTGAAAGGTGAATTCAAAAAAGTGCTTTGTTTGTCAACAAGTTGGAACAGATAACTGTGAATGCATTCGGCTTGGTTAATTCGTGTTTTTCCCACTGGTGTCACCAGGAGACGGAACACACTCTCAGACGTACTTCACGTCATCCATTTCACAATTTACGACGTTACTCGCATTTCAATGGAACGGCTCAAGCGCCTGTAATTTTCCTACTGCTGCTGTGAACAAGGTACGTGTAATTTTTTTTTCAGAATCCTTTGTGAAAACATGAATTTGCACTCCAAACAGTACCGACGGTAATTAATTCAGCAAACCATACGAGTCTAATATCGACTTTTAGTAAATCTGCATTCTTCCCAAATCACGGAGATCAGATTAACACTGAATGTTAATTGCCATATTTCACGTGCTCCGCCGATCAACACAAAACCACATTCGGCCGATTTCGGGAAATACAAAGAGAAAAAAGTCCTAATGCCCATTATGGGAGAACCGAAATTCATGACAAAATAAGCGAAAAGTTAGAATATAAATAGTATCGTATGTGAATTGCACAACCTCCGGACATTTTCTTGTCGCAATTCAAATAAACATAAGTTCAAGATTCGACGAAACATAACGGAGTTCAACTGCCACTCGTAACGACAGTGAAAGACATTCGGCAGAGATCCCTTATCGACCAGTTCATCTGGTTATATCAAAGACGAGTGGATTACATGAACCCCGTGTAAACTCATAACATACATTTTTGCCATTTCACGGACTGAAAACCCTAATCCAAAAGCCAAGGGCTAAGTGTCTCGAGCAGCTATGCACATTGCGGAAATATGCCCATGGAGGAAGAAGCAACGTATATTTGAACTAATTTATCTGTTCATTTCTGACACTTGTTTTGCCGTTCGACTTTTGAGTGTCCATATACAAATTATTACCCCAGAAATGCTGATAGGATATCTCCTCCACAAGAGAACTACAAGAAAATTCGGTTGGCTGTTTCTGTTTTTTTCAAAGCCGTGCATTAGGAACGAACAGTTTATTACCAGCTGGGTCAGTGGTGATAAAATAGGTTCGAGGAATGAACCGCCAATTATAACGGACAAAAACGAGTGAAGGTATGAGATAGAATATAAAACCAAACATTTAACACTGATTAAATGGCTAAGGCAGAGAAACCGGATGTAATCCCCAGTAGTTGGAAGCCGATTTAGGGCTCTGAGAAAGTGACCGAAATCAAATGTGACCAAAGAATCTTCGGGAAATGTTAAATCTTTTGGAGCAAACAAACCCATAGAGCGGTACGATTGAAGGAAAAAACTAGAGCACCCATGATCCATGCAGTCATACCAACAACTATGATTTTTTGGAACAAGTGGTCAAAGATTTTGTCTTAGAAGATATTTACCCACCTGTCCGTATTCTCTTCACTTTCGCTATCATCTAAGTCCGATGTACGAAGCTCCGACTGAGATGCAATTGGACTGATAAGTGACTCGGTGTTTACTGTTGTGAACGCCTCAGATGTTGTTGGGGTTGGAGTAGAAGCAGGTTTAACTGGGGAATTCCACAAGTGCGTGATATTCATGCGGGCGAAGTGATTGGACATGGCGGCTTCGCTAATGTATAGCTTTCGGGGATGAACTGTTTCATCGGGGTCTAAATCCAGATCCAACGACCTTCGAGAAATAAATGAAACACGAGAATATCTATTGCAGAGAGTCTGAGTTCACTCGAAAAGCACCTTGAGCCATGTAAACACAGGTATTCAAATATCTGCATTTCGCAAGCATTGTACAACGTGAAAAAAACAAGACCACCCTTACGAAATATTACAGTGGAATGGATTATACCTCAAAAATACCAATGCCGACTAGTGTTAGGAATAAACCTTAACCATGACTTTGTAACTTTAAAAGCAGAACTACACAAGGTGCAAACAGCGCAGGTCTCGTGAATAACCAAAAAACAAGGCGTTATCATCTACCGACAGCAATTCGCAGCCATCCCACCCACTACAGTGTCTGATCTATTGAAACCTGATGGCAACCGAAAGTGTCTTTGGCTATCGATTGCGATTTTGTTCAATTCAGGAGGAGTCGATCAATACCGACTGGGATGATTGAACCATTAGCTGAAACTTTTAGCTGATTGACCTCATGCATTGATTGCTGCTTCTTAACTAGTTGATTCCTTCCTACAGATTAATCTGAGGATTGATCATGTCTTTCACATTTGGCACTTGACCGCTGTAATTATTTGCGTATGCCGCATTGCTCTACCCGATGTTAGCGGTTACAGCCTTCCGTTACGAATACTGAATGAATAGTTACACAAGTAGCCTTCGCCATCAACTTTTAAGACAGTCCAAGTTTCAGGATCATGAATGCTGGTTCGCACTATTAGTGCGGTGGAGGGCATATCAAATCGACCAAAATATGCTTCAAAGATGTAACAGAAAGGTTCAAGAATCTTGTTTGCAGCGGTAGACATTTATGCAGACTGTCCGCCATAAGTCTACACGCTGCAGACAATACATTATTCACTAAGCTTTAAAACGATAGTGTGGACTCATTTAGCCAATTTCAAATCAGGGGAAATAAACAGTTCAAAATGAACGACAACCTCTAGATCTCACAGCGCAGGAGTTAAAAGATAGAACAAACGGCTATTTGAGGTATAATTAATAAGTCGGTTAGTGGGATTACTACATCAAAGACATAGAGCAGCTAGCAGAAAAAGACAATAAATTTTACCCAACGTTACTGCAGTGCGAGAAAATGACCTTAAAATCTGATTGACTTCCTCGACACAGGAAACCTTTCAACAACCAACTAGGTTTAACAAAAAGTCTGTCTCCATAAAGATTACGTGATCGGAGGAAAATATAAACAGAGTTTCGTCTCAAGGATATTAAAGACGATCCTGTTCAAACCTGCCTACAGATTTAGGACTAGCACAGAGACGCGCTAAGCGGTATTGTATTTCATAGACTTTTGCGTACAAATATAACTGTCGCATTTCAGACAAAAAACGTGCGGAAAAATAGGAAAAAAACTACACCCATAAAATGATAAACTGAATTAGAAACTCATCGAGGAATAATTTGAGCACATTAGGATAGGTTGCTCAGGAATTGGGCTGGGACACGGTCACGGTTTGTCGAAATTTGCGCTAAGTACGGGACAGCGGAGTTTCTATAGATATTGATTCGAGAGGATGTGGAACGAAAAACGGTTCGTGTTGAAAAACGAGAGCAGCACTTTGAAAGATCTCTGTGCAGATAACGCGTGGGATCTGCAAGAATTTCGTCTAAACAAACTACAGTAACAAAAAATTGAGGATGATATCTAAACATATCTGACTCAGTAATTTGGAAAATGCACTGGTAACATTCACGCTTTTCATATGAAAGGCCCGTGTTCAAACCCCGGATGCGATTATGTATATGAACTCTATTGGGAACGAAACGCGAGTCTAATGGTCCGTCAATGCAAATTTGGCTGCAGGACTTCAGATTTCTACGTAGAGGGTGAAGTCGGACAAGCAAAGTGATTGCAAAGAGGTTCTTTTATCTTTCTTTATTAAAGAAATAACAATGTACAACATTTTAGGAAAAGAATCACGGCCAACAGAGAGCTGCCAAGTAGGAAAGTGAACCGGCAGTGGGAGGATTCGAACCAGCGACATTCACATCCAAACGCCACGACCTCATCCGCTTGGCCCCGCCGGTCAATGGGTAGAGGCCTGACGAAGTAGTCTCCTGGTCATTCCAGTTGGGAGTTAATCTAAATTGACAGCTCGAACGGAAAATCGAGTGGCAGAATGATTGACCCAAGTAGATGGGCTTCCACTCAGCTATACCCCGGGGCATTGCGGTCAATTTACTGTCAGAACCGAAGGCTTTGGTTCAGAACCCTAATCGTTCTTCTGCTTAGCGGCTGCAATCAACAGCAGCATCCGTCTATTAAATCGAGCGGGATGGGTAGTGATAAATATGCTACTGCTCAGAGGTCCCTCGCTTTCATTCAATCTACCACTTCTATCTCCGACCCAATCTATTTGCCCCTCCGTCTACACATAATATTCTCATTGATAATACGTCCGACCCTCGCAGCAGTTCATTGTCAAATAGTTTTCAGCCCGCTAGCTCACATGTTCTCAAGCCTCGTCAGCCTCTGCATCTGAGTTCCTTCAATGTGCGCACTTTAATGCAGGCTGGCCAACAAGCGTGTTTAACTCTGATAGTGGGCTCAATTTCGATTGATGTTCGCTGCTTGAGTAAAACACGAATTCAGGGTTCGAGTAGAGTAATTCAACTAACTGTGCCAAATGTCTCATCAAGATATTTTCTGTACACTTCAGGAGACGAAGCAGCTCAAAAGTCCTACCTTTCCGACCCCTTGGAAATATGACGTGATTTCCTGTATTCCCATTCCCCCACTGTTCTTTGCCTTCCAGCACTCCTCGTGATGCAAATACTAATATCGATTGTGACCGTTGTGTCAGGAGTGTAGCTCTTGAACACATCTCATCCTGGGGATCCAACAATCGTGTTACATTTAATGCTTCGAAAGATCACTTCTCTCAATTCCCTGGAAACGTCATTCGTTCTCCCAAATTTTGTCCTGTGATTCGTCCATTTTGAGTTCCACAGACTCTGTTCCTCTTCTCGACTAGCGCATTAGTTCTTCATTATGCAGGTCTTTCTTCATATCCGAGCTTGCTTCTCGCGTGAAGTTGGTTTTCTGTTCTGCCCCAGGCATTTCTTCAACCAAACTCATAGTCATCTACTGTACAAAGCCCAAATCTGCCCCTCGCTTGAATAGTACAGTCACGTGTGCGGTGTGACATCGTCTACTCCACTTTCCCTTCCTGGTGGGGTTCCACAAAGACCATCCAGTGTTCGGTGATTCTTCATTAACATCTACTTTGCAGTTACTAGCCCACTGTCGGACAGCAGCTTCGTTATCCTTTTCCTACCGCTATCACCTTTTTTTCTTCGGAGGTTGCCCCAACGGCTCTTCATCTTGCAAACTTTTCCCAGGGAGCCAATCTCCCTTATCAGGTTTTCGTTGCTAGGCATCGTTCTTCTTTTTCTAAATATTTTTTCTCTGGACTTCGAAACTGTGGAACGCCCACTTGTTTTCTGTATTCCCATCCACTCGCATTTTTCTTTTTCCAAATCGGGATCAATAAGCTAGTTCTTACTTAAATATTCTCGTCATTTTCTTCCACTTCAGTACGCCTTGTTACCATGCGGTTTGCCCCTTAAAATGTATTTCACGTTAGTTGTAGTAAAAAAGTAGATTGGTGGTAACCAATGTAAAGAAGACCTACAAACCAGTATCCAGCATATTAAGACAAATACTCCTGGGCGAATGGACGGGATACACTACGTGGCCTAACAACTAGGCAGAAGAGCACTTTCGTCTATCCAACAGAGAATTCAAGTGCCACGGATGGGTTTGGGACAAACGTGATGGGACGAGGATAGAAAGAACGACCTTGAACAGAAGGCCGAGTGAGATATCTTCATACTACCTCTTACACAGGGTGAGTAATTTATCAATAAAATAGCCACAAAAGATACCAGGGGCACTATGGATCCTCTTATTCTAATGCACTGCTATAGATATCAAAAGAAGCACGTGCACATGCTACACTATCCATGTAGTCCGACGGCCAAAACTGGTGTCCAAACTGTGTTATTTTCTGTCAGCAACAGCTAAAAATGCCGTGACCTCTTGGAAGCCAATTTTCCCGAGGCTCATTCTCGAGCTTTAAACGTAAGTGTTGTGAACGGAAAGTGACCTAAAACCCCGGTAGCTCATAGCATTTGAAGTGGCAGCTATAACCCTGGAAATTGCAGTAGTATGGAGCAACGTAAGTCTCACTAGTAAACTTTAAAGGTTAACTACCAGATGCCATGGTGATTGCATCCTTCACTTCTAATGAAGTGATGAGAAAGGATACCAAAAGTGAACTCTACCGCAACGTGCAGGAAATCATCCATCCAGTCTTGAGGCGAAAAGTCCATTGCATCATGGAAGATTAGATAGTATAGGTATATCGGACGCATCCAACAGTCATATAAATGGACAATTTGGTCTAGATGACCTGTGAAGGAATGATGACGGCTTCGTCAGCTTGGTTAAAATTAACTAACTTACTAACTTCGTGACTCGCTTTCAAAAACCCTAGAAGCATTTACCAAACTGGCACTCTAATAACGGCCACGCCGTACATGAAACAAGGAGAGCACCGCGAGGTTTCGTTGCACTGCCTGTGAAGGATTACCAAGTGCACTACCGTGCAACGGTGTAAATCGCAAAGACAATGAGCATCTCCGCACATGCATCAAAACCCATTCAGGTGATCATTGCCGACCCGAAAAGACGTTCACAATACTGGATCTCCGAGGGCATGCTATGATACCCAGCCAAAGTAGATGAATCTTGATTGTCGGTGGCTGCGAATGACGCAGGATGAAACAAGAGACCTCACATTCCGTTCGACCCAAATCCAATAGAACCTGCGAGGTCCCCGTCGGAATGCAGGCTTTTCTCGCAATTTAACCCACACAGTCCTCTGAGATGGAAATCGGTAAAACTTTTTGATAGTCCCCAACACATGAGGGCTGTCGAGAGTGGCAAATAGTTCATACGAGCCACAGCACATTTGGGAAATGTGAAAGGGCAAATTAAGTTCATTATCAACAACATCGCTCAGCGTTAAACAGCAAGGCAAGCCTCACTGACCACTGCATTTTCCCAGAGTTTCACGTTTATATAAAAAGAGTGAATATCCAAGGGGAACAGCGAGTGGACCTACACAGGCGGCAAAAGATAAGATGCTGCTGCAGCCAACACACGAAACAGTCTAACTGTACAAACGCAAGTGTTTTCAATCAGTCCGATTCGATAGGAAATGACAACACGATCGCCACTGTTCACGGTTCACTGCCATATCCTTCAGTGTCTCCATCCAGCGAGTCGACAAGTCTTTCGGACCCCAATCACGAAGGCGTGAGACACCTATTTTACCTAAGTTCGCTGTACATTTTTTCATCCAACGTTGCCACGTCATCTGTTGGCCTCCACATGGCTTCTTCCGCTCCGTGGGAGGAACGCGAAATGGGACACGATATGGTAGACGAGTGTTAGTCATATGCAACACGTGACCCAACCAGCGAAGTCTACTAAGTTTCATACGCTGAAACAAGCTATTCTCAGAAATGACACCCAATACCAGATTCCTAACCTCAATATTACTCACCCGGTCACTCGATCCAATCCTAGCCATACTGCGTAAACATCGGTTGTCGAAAACCTACAACCGACGAACATCGCCCACACGCATACTCCACGTCTCGCAACCGTACAACAGAACTAAACGCACTGCAGCACAGTACACAGCCTTTAAACTTCCGTGAAATATCTGGACGACGCCACAAGTGCTTCAATCCAGAATAATCTGCTCGAGCCTAGGATATACGCATATTTACCTCCAATCCCGAGCTACAATCGTTAGACACGCAGCGACCAAGGTAAGTGAAACGGTCAACAACCGTCAATTCGACTCCGTCAAATTCGGCACTGCTGCCGTCCAGTCCTGTAACACTACTTTGCACTTTGAAGGTGCAAAGCACATGCCGAACCGAGGAACCGATCGCGACAGACTATCTAGTGCCCGTTGTGCATGGTCCGCAGACATGAACAGGCACGTGACGTCGTCTGCGATAGCGGGATACGCTCCCTGTTCCAAATATCACGAAGCAAGGAGGTAAGTGATTTCACCAGAGCTTCCCCATCCAATTTGAAAAGAACTGGGGGAAGGTCGTCGGAACCGGCTGCATTTCCCCTCTTCAGAAGTCAAATGTTCCACTCCACTTCCACTTCCGTTGGGGGATCAAGTGACGCCTTCCAAGGATTCGCAGCTGCAGACGTCGGACTAAACACGTTAGCGTGTGGCCAGCTAAACTGATTCTTGAAATGCTCTGCCCAACGGTCCAGTCTTTGTTGTCTACCATGAATGAGCTCTCCAGTCCTATCGCACATGACTTCACTAACCGAAGTTCGCCGCCCACCGCTGTCGCGTATAGGCTTAAACAGTCTTTGACCGTTACATGAAGCGGACGCCACTTCCATCTGTTCGGTTACCTTAACCCACCAGTTTTCACGGCCATTCCCAAGGCTTATGGTCAACTGACGCTGCAAATGCCGACGCATCTTATGCACTTCCTTGCAGTTGGGCAGCTCGCGTTTTTGCTCCATTAGAATTAGCGACGCTTGAGAGATCCAGTGTCTTTGATAAATACCAGGTCTGGGGCCGCAGGCGAAATCTGCTGCCAAATGCATAGCCTGCTTAATTTGATCCCACTGCTCGTCCACATTGCTGCTCGTCGAAGTTCTTAGTTTCTCGAACAGTTTCTGCTCATAGCCATTGCGAACAACCGAACCATACAGACGTTCGACAGCCAATCGGGCTTGTGACCTGCGTCGATGGCCATTCAGCTGCAGCAGAAATCGCATTAAAACTAACGCACAGTCCGATTCGACGTACGTGGTCCAGTATGATCTACAGTTCTGGACAAAACCGCGCCAACGGTAGCTAACTGCGATATGGTCGATCTGACTCAAAGTACCTGTCGAGCTAGAGCGCCATGTCGCAGTGCGACGCGAACTGTGTCGGAAATTCGTACTAGTTAGGAATAAATGATTATCTGCACAGAATTGAAGAAGTCTTTCCCCGTTGTCTGTTCGCTGTGCAGGCAAGGCGCATCGCCCGCCTAAACAGAACTCCGATGCACTCAGTTTTCCAACTTGTGCATTAAAGTCACCTGCTACCACCACAATGTCAGAACGTTTGCTCTTCCGAACAAGACTGACGAGGTCATCGTAAAACTCGTCGTTCTCCATGTCAGTGCTGCAGTCTGTTGGAACGTATTCCGAGATAACAAATAAACTACGCTTAATACTACTATCCTTTCGGACGCCGACTGATCCCTGCAGTCTCATGGCACACAAGCGACTGTTGGCTGGGATCCAGTCTAGAAGGGCTGCTTCAGCCTTCTCACTCAAGACTATTCCTACACCGCGTTGACCCACAGCTTGAGCTGCTTCGTCTCCTGAAGTGCGAAGAAAATATCTTGACGAGACGTTTGGCGCAGTTAGCCGAATTACTCTACTCGAATCCTGAATTCGTGTTTCACTCACACAGCAGACATCAATCGAAAGTGAGTCCACTGTCAGAGCCAAACACGCCTGTTGGCCAGCCCGCATTAAAGTGCGCACATTGAAGGAACTCAGATGCAGAGGCTGACGAGGCTTGAGAAAATGTGAGCTAACAAATTGAAAACCACCTACTACACTACTTGACAATAAACCGTTGGGAGTATCGGGCGTGTTATCAATGGAGATACTATGGGTAGGCAGAAGGGGCAAACAGATTGGGTTGGAGACAGAAGAGACAGGTTGAAAAAAAGAGAGGGAACTCTGAGCAGTAGCGTACTTATCACTACTCACCCCACTCGATGCAATGGGCAGCGCGGTCCTGATTATCCTGCGCGACGACCGATGCAGTATGGAATTATTTGTAGGCGTTTAACTCATGGAGATTGATGGACTGGTACTGCTAGGGAGTCCAGCCGCTGAACAGAAGAACGATTAGGGTTCTCAACCAAAGCCTTTGGTTCTGACAAGATCCTGACCGCAAGGCAGCGGGGAATAGCCGAGTGGGGGCCCTTCTACTTGGATCAGTTAGTCTTCCACTGGTGTTTTCGACGGAGCTGCTAACTCAGATCAACCCCCAACTTGGAGGACCAGGAGACTACTTCGTCAGTTCTCTACCCATTGACCTTCCAGGCATGATTGGATCTTCGGCTTGAGATAAGCCATCCTGTATAGCTCGTTGGATCATGGAGGCACACAAGCCGTCACACCACGTTAAGGTGTAGTTTCGTTGTGACAGAGCGCAAGTTCTGAAACTTGGATTTACGCAGAACTACATAAGGTCCCAACTAGTTAGGAATGATAAAGTGCCGGTCGACAACGAATTTCCACTAACTAGTAAAATCACCAGCAGATATGGGATTCGAACCCCCGGCCATTTGTAGGTAACAGAAGATCACGAAACATAACCACAGTGGAGCATATATCAATATTTACGGCAAGAAATCAAGCACAGCACCTGTCAAAAGACAACGGACAAAGGAAAACAATGAGGTTGATAATCAGCAGGGCAGCTAGCCAAGATTTATGTGCACACTGCATAAATTTATTATATCAAAATAGGTGGTGAATGAAAACCACATTACAGTAAAAAATTCAAATGATTGAAAAAATTCAGAGAGCGACATACTCTGACTTTCGTTTCTCCCGTGGCAGAACGTGGTGAATAGGAGCTTCAGATAGCTGAACTGTAGGAGGGAATAAAGGTTGTTCCTGAGACCCAGTGAAATTGAAGAGAGCAGCTTTTGAGCCTGAAGTATAAAACGTGCTGTCTGGCAGCGGGTTTACGGAATCGGCTGAGTTGAACATAACTCCTTTGACAAAGGTTCACGCGCTAAATAATGAGTTTGCTAGAATGAGAGAAAAATAGTCAGCAGTTCAATTAGCAAAGATGTGGACTGGTACTAAAGTGTTTCGATTTTCAATATCATTTTTCAGCGATATCCAGTCGAAAGCAAGGAGAATGAAAAAAGCCGTAAGCAAACTGAGAGGAATGATCGAATACTTACAAGAAAAATTTGAATACATGTAAGATACTAAACACCACAGGGCCATATAATTTAAGATGTTTCTAAAAGCAAAGCTGTGGGACGGCCACGTGGATATCAACACGGGAGTTTGAAACATTTTCATCTGTTAAATTCACCTGCTACAATCTGAACACTTTTTACTTCCTCCAACTGCAGGCTTAATTCAACTAGATCAATCCTCCTTTTGTGGGAAACAGCAAGATCTGGTGGAATGTCTGCCAAACTCGGAGATTTTAGGAGTCCACTATTTGTCCATTAATATGACTGCAAATTTGCAGTAAGAATCATCAGAGATCACAATTCGTCCCTGTGTGACATAAGGTTGCTCACCTTCTCCGGTTTCTTCAATATGAATTTAAATAAAAGACGAAAAACGCAGTGATCGGCTGAATAGGCATTCGAACGAGATCAACAGTTTACAGTTCGCATCGGCATGGATAATCGAAGACGAAGAGATAGGGTATGGAAGAACTACCATGCGTCTTTTTCATTTAGTTTTCGTCCGTTGTCATGATTCCAATGGCAGATGGTCTGCATTCAGATTTGTGCTATACATATATATATATATATATATGTATTTCTCACCAGAATCGAATCTGTAGCAACAGGAGTGTGCATGGAAGCTCTTCGTCGAAGAGTCCACAGAAGAATCACAACTGTGATTCGTTGATAATTCTTTGTCAGTTGGGCTGAGCCAACCTTAGGAACGAGGGCAGAATGCCCCAGGATATATATATAAGCAGGAAGTAGTATCTGGATGCGTAAACAAAATTAGCCCGGGAGCACACGACCGGTTTCGCGGTTATTGTCGCTCATCAGGTATGCGTACCCGATGCTCTCTTGTCTAAACATCCACATACTTGTACACTCCGAATTGATTGATATTTCTCACCAGAATCGAATCTGTAGCAACAGGAGTGTGCATATATATATATATATATATACATGAATTGCAAGTAGAGCATAGATTAATGAACAAAGCTTCCTCGAAACCACATGACTGGTTTCGTGGTTAATGCCGCTCGCTTGGAAGGCATACCAGGTACTCTCCTGTCTAAACATGAACCAACCACAAAGACGTCTTCGAAACACTATCCACCCCGGAGAACAGTGAATACTGAGGAAGTCGATTTGCTGGCATGTATAGTATATGTTCCAACTCCCGTAATCTATTTAACTTCTCTGGTAACTCCGATGATCAACCAAAGTGGCACGTCACAATGAGTCTGCACCTTGGCATGGTGTCATGACTTGCATGCCTCCATGACTCAACGAGATATGCAGGGTGGCTCACCCAGAAATCGAAGAATCAATCGGTAGGTCAATAAGTAGGGACCTGACAAATTAGTCACCTGATTCTGCAAGTTGGGGGGTTGATCTGACCTGACAACCGAATGGGAAAGATAAAAGGAGAACAACTGATCCAAATAAATGGGCTTCCATTCAGTCACTCTCCACTGTCTCGCGGATAGGTTAGAACCAGACTTTGGCTGAGAATCTTAACCGTACTCTGGCTTGGCGGCAGGACGCCTTAGCAGTACTTGTCAACCACTCCAATGAATTACAAAGGTGAATCGGATTTCGCATTCCATCGGTCATCGGACAGGGTGATCAAGACCCCGCAGTTCATTGTATGGAGTGAGTGGGTATCAGAAAGTATGCTTTTGCTCAGAGCTTCCACATTGGGTTAAACCTTTACTGCCTTATGAGGACATTTGGGTCAAAGGCTCCAATTAGGTTCCCAAAGAGAAATCCCTTCTGCGGTATGGGCAGCCCAAATATCTCCAGCGTCCTTCCTATAAGGAGTCCTAGAAACTTTAGTCTTCTTACGACATAGGGACTAGGCAAGACGCCAAGAAGAATTGTGGCTCGATAGGCTCATCTGACGGTAACAATACCAAAAGGGCTGGAAATAATTTGGGCGCAACGCCTAAGCGTACGGGTTCAGTTCACTTAGCACTTACATAAGAAGCACACTTCGAGGCCAGTTTATTGACCCAGTCGACCGTACCGGCATAGTCCAAGTTGGCTATTTCTGGCGAACTGTTGCCTATACGGCGACATCGGTTCATCTATCACTCTCCTTCGTATTCACGACGTTGGACTGAGGTTGACCACACTGCCATCGGACATCGGTGAACAGAAGATTGTCGATCGTCCTAGTTCGCACTTATTAACTTAGATCAGGTGGACGTCCACGCTCATCTGTGTCCGCGCCTAGTCTGTTAACCTAGCTGTTTTAAAACAAAAAGGATGTCTACTCTGGCTTCGACTCGTCAGTCAACAATCGCTTCTTTGTCCCGTTCCCGCTAACTAGAGAGAACAAGCAAATTCAGCAGACAAACCGTTCGTTTATCAGGCCAAAACAGTTCGCGTATATTGGTTTGGTGGTCAGTACTCAGTGATCGATTAGTCGGCTGGGTAATTTGGCCTATCGATATTAACCGACGTTTTCGAGTGGCTCTTACGCTCAGTTGATCGGCCGGTGTAATCCGTGTATCGTCGTTACATGTGTTGATATCTGACCAGTCAAGTTGATATGTGGATTCAACATCAACGACCTTCACATCCCTAAGTGCCTGCTTGACTTTGACCGAGTTGACAGCGCTAGAATCTTGAAGAATACGTGCAGGTACACACTCCGATGGCATACACTCTAGGAAACCGAGTTTCCCCCTCTCCGCTCGCTGACCAAAATGCGCGCTTCGGTTTCGTTTCTCCTACATAATCTGGAAACATTCTTCTTGCGAACCTTTCGGTCCATCTTGCTTTTCCTGCCACAATGTTTCGACAGAATACCCTGGAGAAAGATGACGATATGACCTAGCTGTGTTAAACCGTCCGCTCCAGTAGTTCAGGACCACTCACCACAAGTACGCAGCTGAATCAGAGGACAGCGAGCGCTATTGTAACATGACTCTTAGCTTCTGCCGATCCAGCGGCCATGTGGGTTCCTGAAAATGGCCACTTCCGTATAGGTACGTTGAAAACAAAGGCTTCGGCATGATCGATGTGGATTTCTCAGGCTCCGAGAAGGCTATTCACTCTGAACCCAGATCAAAATGCTTCCAAAAGCCTCTGCTGAGAAAGTCCTATGCAGTCCCCTTGTGGCTGACGTGTGCCCATTAAAGCACGAGGACGATGGTGAATGCTTGGCGCCCTCTACTAGATTGACTGGTCTTTGATAATCATTCTATAAGGGTTGGCTAGACCCTGACTCAAAGTCAACCTAGGGCGGCGTACGAAGCACACGGTTGTAAGCTCAGCGGCGCTGTCGCAGAGGGGTATGAAGGACACTAAGCACTTCTAGCTCCATTGGAAGGAAGTATGAAGTGAATCATCGGTTCTCGGTTCTCTCGGTTCGCTCTACTGCACTGTGGGTCAAATAATTTGGTAAAAGGCTCGGAATAGGGTCTATAAGTTAACCTCCTACTTCGACTTAGGAAACCGGGCAGTATCAAGTTCAGCTCATATCAGTTTGCACAACCAGTAACCTTCCACCAATGTGCTCTGGTTTCGGTTGTTATCTCGCAGCACCATCTGCTCAAACAGGATTAGTGAAAATCGGCGGTGAGACAGTGAGTCGAACAAACATAGATGAAACGTTTTGAATGCAAGGACGCAACTGACTGCTGTACTGGGCCATATCATCTATTGTTTCCGACCATCCGGTAATCTAACTGCACCTACACGAGCCACTTCATTGGCCAATGCTTCCACGCTTTTCGTCTCTCATCCACGGGCCATTCCAAACCATCCTCCAATAATTATCTACCCAGATACAACCATTCTCCGACAATTATCTGCCCCGATACCCAAAGTCTAACCTCAAATTTACTCAAAGTTCACCCATCATTTTCCACCAAGACTACGAAGAAAGCAGTGTTCGAATATTAGAGGTTTGCACACATCTACTCCCAACAGTCATGTTTCCGGGCCGTAACTCACTGCTGTCACGTTAGCTCGACATTTGATCGATAACAGAGTGTCACGCTGACAACAAAGATGCCGCAATTTGGTGAATATCATCGGGCTTTCCGTATATGCGAGCATACTACATTCGACACACGACCACCAAGTGGGACACAACTAACCAATTAACTAAATCTATCCACCTCACCCACTTGTTCCTCTGCAAGAACAAGGTTCGGCTTTGAGCAAACGGAGTTTTACACTTCGAAGGTGTAAAACGCACACCAAACATATACTACCGTCCAGAAGATCGAGAAGGGCTTGTTACCTACTTGAGTTTTCGTTCAGTGGCACAGCGTGGCCCGCATACTCTAAGTCGGACAGTGTCCTTTCTAAGCAAATATCAATGCCACTATTATTATATCAAGACGGCTTTCACTGTAAACATCCGAACGAAAAAAATATCAGAAAAGTTGAAGCGGGTAAACCTGACAAACGCCGCCTCTCACACTGAACCCGGATGAGGTGTAATTGTGAGCACCAACTCGCCTTTCGCTGTTTTCATAGAGGCTGGATAAGTTAAATGAATTTTTCCGGTACACCTTTTAGTGATCGGCAGCGCCAAAGAACCCACGATCGACTGGGTCTAACGCCGCTTTCATGTTAAGAAAGACGGAAATCACTGGTCTACGAAACATGTGCCTATGTCCTAAGGTCTTCCACAAAGTGAAAAGCGGGTCAACACCACCTACATCAGCACGGAAGTCGGTTTGATTCTTACGCTTACAACTTTTGCGAGTACCAGATATTCCATGGGAGATAATGCCCCTTAACATTCTGAATGCAATGCTTACTGAATTAATTCCTGTGGTTTTTACATAATCCATCGCCTCATCCGTAAACCCATACAATCACGGATTCACATCAGTCATAAAGAATTTTTCCCTTGTCCAGATTCCATCAGTTTTGTTAACTCCGATATTAACAATCGACCACCGCACTTGAAGAAGGACAGAGACAGCCCATCTAGTCCAGCAGTCTTATATTCTTTAGGAAGACCTATTTCCCAGATCATCTCCATTTTGGTGTAATGTCCAACTGCATTGATTTAGCATCAGACATGAGCGGAAGGGCCGCTGTGGCGGTAAGCCAACCAAACAGCTTCCTAAAGTGTTCTGCTCGCGAGAGCTAATCACTGTGTTGTCCGATTATATTCGTCAACGGTTTCGCAAAGGAAGTTGTCTGAATATATCAGGACCAAATGACGTAAGGAGTGCGCAAAAAATCGATACGCCGTGTGTTGGTTTTAATCGTCAATGATATAATGTTAATAAGGGCGTTTTGTCACAAAGAGACTATACCTTCACGTGATGTGACGGCTTGCGTGCCTCCATGATCCAACGAGCTATACAGGATGGCTTATCTCAAGCCGAAGATCCAATCATGCCTGGAAGGTCAATGGGTAGAGAACTGACGAAGTAGTCTCCTGGTCCTCCAAGTTGGGGGTTGATCTGAGTTAGCAGCTCCGTCGAAAACACCAGTGGAAGACTAACTGATCCAAGTAGAAGGGCCCCCACTCGGCTATTCCCCGCTGCCTTGCGGTCAGGTTCTTATCAGAACCAAAGGCTTTGGTTGAGAACCCTAATCGTTCTTCTGTTCAGCGGCTGGACTCCCTAGCAGTACCAGTCCATCAATCTCCATGAGTTAAACGCCTACAAATAATTCCATACTGCATCGGTCGTCGCGCAGGATAATCAAGACCGCGCTGCCCATTGCATCGAGTGGGGTGAGTAGTGATAAGTACGCTACTGCTCAGAGTTCCCTCTCTTTTTTTCAACCTGTCTCTTCTGTCTCCAACCCAATCTGTTTGCCCCTTCTGCCTACCCATAGTATCTCCATTGATAACACGCCCGATACTCCCAACGGTTTATTGTCAAGTAGTGTAGTAGGTGGTTTTCAATTTGTTAGCTCACATTTTCTCAAGCCTCGTCAGCCTCTGCATCTGAGTTCCTTCAATGTGCGCACTTTAATGCGGGCTGGCCAACAGGCGTGTTTGGCTCTGACAGTGGACTCACTTTCGATTGATGTCTGCTGTGTGAGTGAAACACGAATTCAGGATTCGAGTAGAGTAATTCGGCTAACTGCGCCAAACGTCTCGTCAAGATATTTTCTTCGCACTTTAGGAGACGAAGCAGCTCAAGCTGTGGGTCAACGCGGTGTAGGAATAGTCTTGAGTGAGAAGGCTGAAGCAGCCCTTCTAGACTGGATCCCAGCCAACAGTCGCTTGTGTGCCATGAGACTGCAGGGATCAGTCGGCGTCCGAAAGGATAGTAGTATTAAGCGTAGTTTATTTGTTATCTCGGAATACGTTCCAACAGACTGCAGCACTGACATGGAGAACGACGAGTTTTACGATGACCTCGTCAGTCTTGTTCGGAAGAGCAAACGTTCTGACATTGTGGTGGTAGCAGGTGACTTTAATGCACAAGTTGGAAAACTGAGTGCATCGGAGTTCTGTTTAGGCGGGCGATGCGCCTTGCCTGCACAGCGAACAGACAACGGGGAAAGACTTCTTCAATTCTGTGCAGATAATCATTTATTCCTAACTAGTACGAATTTCCGACACAGTTCGCGTCGCACTGCGACATGGCGCTCTAGCTCGACAGGTACTTTGAGTCAGATCGACCATATCGCAGTTAGCTACCGTTGGCGCGGTTTTGTCCAGAACTGTAGATCATACTGGACCACGTACGTCGAATCGGACTGTGCGTTAGTTTTAATGCGATTTCTGCTGCAGCTGAATGGCCATCGACGCAGGTCACAAGCCCGATTGGCTGTCGAACGTCTGTATGGTTCGGTTGTTCGCAATGGCTATGAGCAGAAACTGTTCGAGAAACTAAGAACTTCGACGAGCAGCAATGTGGACGAGCAGTGGGATCAAATTAAGCAGGCTATGCATTTGGCAGCAGATTTCGCCTGCGGCCCCAGACCTGGTATTTATCAAAGACACTGGATCTCTCAAGCGTCGCTAATTCTAATGGAGCAAAAACGCGAGCTGCCCAACTGCAAGGAAGTGCATAAGATGCGTCGGCATTTGCAGCGTCAGTTGACCATAAGCCTTGGGAATGGCCGTGAAAACTGGTGGGTTAAGGTAACCGAACAGATGGAAGTGGCGTCCGCTTCATGTAACGGTCAAAGACTGTTTAAGCCTATACGCGACAGCGGTGGGCGGCGAACTTCGGTTAGTGAAGTCATGTGCGATAGGACTGGAGAGCTCATTCATGGTAGACAACAAAGACTGGACCGTTGGGCAGAGCATTTCAAGAATCAGTTTAGCTGGCCACACGCTAACGTGTTTAGTCCGACGTCTGCAGCTGCGAATCCTTGGAAGGCGTCACTTGATCCCCCAACGGAAGTGGAAGTGGAGTGGAACATTTGACTTCTGAAGAGGGGAAATGCAGCCGGTTCCGACGACCTTCCCCCAGTTCTTTTCAAATTGGATGGGGAAGCTCTGGTGAAATCACTTACCTCCTTGCTTCGTGATATTTGGAACAGGGAGCGTATCCCGCTATCGCAGACGACGTCACGTGCCTGTTCATGTCTGCGGACCATGCACAACGGGCACTAGATAGTCTGTCGCGATCGGTTCCTCGGTTCGGCATGTGCTTTGCACCTTCAAAGTGCAAAGTAGTGTTACAGGACTGGACGGCAGCAGTGCCGAATTTGACGGAGTCGAATTGACGGTTGTTGACCGTTTCACTTACCTTGGTCGCTGCGTGTCTAACGATTGTAGCTCGGGATTGGAGGTAAATATGCGTATATCCTAGGCTCGAGCAGCTTATTCTGGATTGAAGCACTTGTGGTGTCGTCCAGATATTTCACGGAAGTTTAAAGGCTGTGTACTGTGCTGCAGTGCGTTTAGTTCTGTTGTACGGTTGCGAGACGTGGAGTATGCGTGTGGGCGATGTTCGTCGGTTGTAGGTTTTCGACAACCGATGTTTACGCAGTATGGCTAGGATTGGATCGAGTGACCGGGTGAGTAATATTGAGGTTAGGAATCTGGTATTGGGTGTCATTTCTGAGAATAGCTTGTTTCAGCGTATGAAACTTAGTAGACTTCGCTGGTTGGGTCACGTGTTGCATATGACTAACACTCATCTACCATATCGTGTCCCATTTCGCGTTCCTCCCACGGAGCGGAAGAAGCCATGTGGAGGCCAACAGATGACGTGGCAACGTTGGATGAAAAAATGTACAGCGAACTTAGGTAAAATAGGTGTCTCACGCCTTCGTGATTGGGGTCCGAAAGACTTGTCGACTCGCTGGATGGAGACACTGAAGGATATGGCAGTGAACCGTGAACAGTGGCGATCGTGTTGTCATTTCCTATCGAATCGGACTGATTGAAAACACTTGCGTTTGTACAGTTAGACTGTTTCGTGTGTTGGCTGCAGCAGCATCTTATCTTTTGCCGCCTGTGTAGGTCCACTCGCTGTTCCCCTTGGATATTCACTCTTTTTATATAAACGTGAAACTCTGGGAAAATGCAGTGGTCAGTGAGGCTTGCCTTGCTGTTTAACGCTGAACGGTGGTGATGAATAACGGCGTTGTTGGTAGACGTAATATGACATTTCGAAGACCGTGGGTAGTCCTTCTCAAGGCAAGTTCTACAATCAAACGACTGGGGTAACTTTCACATGCCAGCTGGCAGATGAACTTCTTATTTGTCGCTAGCATTTAGTTAGTGGACATTCCGGAAAGCACATGCATACAGCCCAAAGCGGATAGCATCGAAAAATGGATTGCCAGCTGACGTCCGCCGTCGAAATGAGCTGAATGCAAACAAGTAGTAATTGGCACTTTAGGACTCCAGACTAAGTGAGTAAACTCCACGGAGCCTCAGAAGGGTAGATGAAGGAGTGGAAGAAGGAATGGGTACTCATTGGTAACTCATCGAAACCAGCTACGTCGACACTACCAGGAAATCTGGGACGGCACGTCGACCGGATCTCACGGTGAGATCCAGAGGCAGAGGCACTGGTACCACTGTTTAAGATGTTTGTCAGACCCACTTAGAGTATTGTCTAAGCTTGGATACCGAGATTATTATGACAAGGTATTGGAGATTCGCATGCCTACTGGAGGGAGCTAAAGAAAATATACATTAAAATAGGCTTGAAGTGCTGATTTTTCGCGAGATAGGCGAAAAACAGGAGACAATCGGGGTTCTCAGACAGATGACAGATTTGCCGAATACCATGTTAAACACAAAGGCACGGCCTGGTAACAACTGGGCATAATGCCTTCAGCCAGAGGAACATTTATTGCTTCAGTTCAGTTCAATGAGCACAGGAGGAAATGTTGGCTTTGAGCCATTCGAACGTCTGAAATGGTGTGTTGTCAGTGGCTTTCGGTAGCTTCTAACATTGCGCAAGCTCTTTTGATTCTGAAAAGCAAATTACCAGATGCAGCATCAGATCCCGTAGGTATGGTTCCCATGTACATCTAAGCTTGACCATTGTTCCGGCTTGGGTATATCAACCAAGAAGTATGCACCTCCTTAAAATCATCTACACTATAGCTGATCGCCCTTCCCGGCAGTTCGTTCCTTAATGATGTCTACCCGTGAAACTCTGAGGTAAATGCGCCCTTCGGGACGCAAGTCTAAGCGAGGAGAATAGACTGTACTGTTGTGTGGTAGGCTTAGACAGGAAATCAGAGCTACGGCTGCACTCCTGCCATGTGAACTGTTCCGACCGGCGGTGGTCAAGTGGATTAACCGTTTATCACCAGAATGGTCGGATCAGATAAAGTTTGAGAACATGCGGCGAAATCAGTGAGTGCGAATTTTTTGCAGAACTGTGCTACGATATTTCACCGTGATCCGACTTCTAGGTAATCAAGTTTATTCCCAATTCATTGGTGTACGTCATTCCACTCCCCGCTTTTGTTTGTATCGGACTTTCGATGGCTGACGTACAAAGGACTCTTGCCCTTGCTTTGCCGTTGGAATACAGCAGAGAACTTCTGGAACCCATGCCAACTCACAAGTTGAAACGGTTGGAAAGCCTAATGCGTTTGAGGTTCTGAAGCACTGTGCATGTTTAAAACTAAAAAGCACCTTTGTCCTGGATCGCACTTTACAGAGCCTAAAGACTCTGGATACGGATACCCCGAACCGCTGACTTCGGAAACTCTAAAGATAATAACTCCGTTGTCTCTCCCAAATATCAGTTAATTGCCACTGATTGATGGTCCAACTTACGTGAATAGGCTCTAACTGTTTCAGTGCCCTCTTCCTTTTCTAAACCGACTGCCTTCAATCACCTGAAAAAGTTAAGCATGGATTGCGCATGCGCACTACTGGGGCGTTGAAGAATATGAGGAAAAGCATGGGTTTTAGTAACGATACCTGAGGGAGACCACATGGCATACTAGCTGGGGCTTTCGTGTAACCCTAACCCTTCCTCTTAGTCCAAACGGGAACTTCGGGACGTACATTAAAAGACAACAAGGAGTTAATCCAACTGCATTTATGGACAACAATTTTCGTGATTATCACTGAAAGTGTCCTCGACGCAGACTTGGTGTAGCAACTATGACCCGTATTAAATTTGGTGTAGCGCATCCAGGAACAGTACAGGGCAGTTCGGCTCGGGTTCACAAGATTTCCAGAGGTTTGGCGGGCCTAGAAACTGCATATTACCGGTGACCCGGGTTCTGATGGTTTCCGGTCCGGTAATGGACCAAGGTCTTCGGAGTGCATTAACCGTCCGACCTTCAGACAAATAGCTACTGGAGGACAATGTCTGAAATTCAGGACAAATGAGAAAAAAATGCTTGGATGCGCTACTATTTGAGCGTGGGGCGTTCGCCAATAAACAACGTATGCCTTGTGATACCTGCGCAGACCGTCCGGTTATTATTCATTAGCCAGCACTCGCCTTTCATTGGTCCCACGGTACGTTGCACACCACAAAACCGTACTCTTCATAATGAAGTCCTACAGGAATAGGGTCTTTCAAGCTTACCGTGCTCACGATTAAACCAGAGGACGGAGTGTCCAAGACGAGTACAGAATGAAACGGTGACTGCCAGAGAATTGACAGGAATTGAGAGGTAATGTGGGAGGTGGAAGGAGGAAGGATGGCTCAACTCTCGCATTAGCTGGGAGCTGTTGCTGCCCACTAAATCGATGACAAACAGATTTAAATAAGAGTAACATCATGAAATCTGTAGGGCTGGTTTCCTTAGCTTGGATTTCGTATTACGTCTGCTTTCCCTTAACCACTGTGACTAATTGTGCGACACCATTAAACGGCTGTGCATGAGTGACATCCGAGGCACTCGACCGGTGGAAAGAAAAACAGTCGGGAGAGGTAGAAGAGTGAGTATATTTTGCTAGGTCAACGTTTGGTTGGACAAGCAATCCGAAGGAACAAATCCATCTTTCGCTGCAGGGGACTTTCTGTGGAAGACCGTCGGGGAAAGTCTTCGACTGGGGCGACAAAAAGCGAGTCGGAAAGTGGCGGTTGTCTTGGGGCCTTGGGATCGAACGCCATAGAGAACATTCGTCGTTCTTCCGGTGTACTCGCAGGTGCCTGTTGTTGGGGACTTACTATCCGCCAGACCCACAATTTGAAAAAACACCTCTGAAAGGTGAGCGCAGGATGCATGATCCCCGGTCTAGCTCCGCAAACGCGCCCCTACGGCAGAGCTGCCAGCTTGATGTGCGCCAGCCAAAACCGCGGATCTATCCACGTCCCTCACTGACGATTTTAACACTAGTTAAGAATATTCGCCAGATGGGGGTGGAGATGGGTGTCTGACCTCGGGTTTTCTTCGTCCTCTGGTGCGTGCATGAGGTCCGCCATGGGAACGATGGTTGTCGCGATGTATTCGATGGAGCCGCCTCTATCCCATGGGTTCTTCTGAGAGATTCCGAAAGAAAAATCTCGTGGAACCGCTGCATGTGATCACTGGTGAATGTTAGACTCGTTGGCGGGCACCCAGCACAGTTCGGTGACGTCTTTGTTGGTGCAACATACGGCGACATGTTCATGGGATCTTCGCGACAAATAAGTTATCCTGGTATGTACATTTATGCACTAACATAAGGGACAGTACTCAGCCAGCTAAGGTAAGAAAATCAAAAAGGAACACTGGTTGCTTTACTCCTCGGCTGCAAAGGCTGCTTTGCATAAACAGTATCTCTGGTTCGATTGGTGGCGCTGTGTCTCCGGCCGCACCAGAAGTCTATACGGGCAGCGGTGGCAGTGGCAATACTCGACCAGGACGACGCACCTCACTACATGAAGGGTCCGTCTTTCGATCCATACCCAACAGTGCCAGGTTTAATGCGGTCGATGGACATCAATCCTGTCGGCCGGTGACGTCCAAATTAATGTTATAAGACAGCGTTTAACCATGCGGAACTAACCGGAATACGGTGGTAGCACAAATAAACAAAAAGATCTAAGCGCACAAAAAAGTAAACTGAACCATTCAAAGCGTTTGAAATTTAGTATTATTAAAAATAAGCATATCGATTGAAATTCGAGTCATGCAAAAAGCAAGCACAAATCTACACGCAGATGGCGCATTGGAAATCGTAAAACAAAAATTTAGTCGTGAAGATGCAGTGTCTGTGCTCTCATGAACACAACCTTCAAAGAGATGGGCTAATCACGAGTTCTTGGGCTTCAAATCAGCGCTAGATAATCCATCGCCGAAACTTTCTGGGGCTGACTATGAGTGGCGCACTGCGAGTCAGTCCATGGTTAAACGCATCAAAGGTGCGCATCGCCGGCGCATAATTTGGCTGGGAAGAAATTGTGGGTGTTGTCAAGTAGTCGGATTAATCAAAAATCAGGAGGGCAATATGGTAAGGATGAAGATCAATATGGATGCAGTAACGGAATGGAAAAGAGTCAAAATCACACTGGAAATCAAATGAGGTGGATGGAGAATGGTAATTAACAACATTCAGTAGACAAATTAATGCCTAAAATGAAACAGCAGGAAACCTTCAAGGTTGCATCAGACAATTTGCGGGACGAAAGTATACGAAAAATTGTGGACAGAGAGGGAATGGAACTTACAAAAATTGTCACTGGACTTACGCGGCTGGGAGCGGATTGTGATGTGTGGCGGGAATAAAACCAGTACGTTTAAGATTTACAATGAATCCCTAAATACATTTGCCATGAATGGCCTGTGTTGTCCTTGTTTGATATTGGAGATTATGGTGTTCTCTGGCGGTACGGGTTTGGAGGTTGGGGGTGCGCGGCATTTCAGTAGTGATAGTAACTGTTTGGACAATCGTGGTGGTCCATCTGAGCTGTGGCACCCGGGGCGGTCATCAGCGTGGCTTGGCTTGTCTCAGGGTCGCGCGGACAGGTACTGGATAGCAGCTTCGTAACGGGGATAGACAACCAGCGCAAAGGATGGAGTGGAGCTTTAAGCAATTGTTTCCGTTGCATCTGAGGTCATTGGCGAGCCTTGAGAAGAGCCGGAGAGGGGGGCAGCCCGGAATTTGTTCCAGGTGGTGTTAAGGTGAGTAAACAAAAATGGGAACAGTAATAACAGTCAGTTTGTTACGAAGATTACAGGGACCAGACAACTGTCATGAAACACGCAGGGGTAGTTAACGTTGGCGGGACGTGTGCGACAAACACCGGCTGCTTTCTCCCTATAGGGAATATGGCTCAGTCAGTCCTGTGCTTTATGGTCTTTATTTGAAACGCGTTCCTGTTTATCTTCCGACATCTTCGCAGATGCAGATTGCAGTGGTCTGAGAGAACGGCCAGCGCAATGGTTAGGGAAAAAAGCCATTATTTTTCCAGTTTGTGGAACTCTTCTGGTCTTCGAGCCCGGTGTGCACGCTACGGGGAGTCAATTACAACTGATCATGTGATCTACCGCCGATTTCTACTACTTCCAATAGCTAGGAAAGAGTGTAGCTGAATGGGTCGCGGATGGCACTGTAGGCTGGATGCTAGGACAGGATTTGTCACGAGAATTCATAGAAAGAAGAGAAGGTAGAAAGAATATTGAGATCAGTAACTTGTGTTTGAACAGCATGACAGAAACTTGTACCACATAGTAGTTTCAGTAAGCTTGCATAAATAAATAAGAAAGAAAAACGACGGCAGTTGTTATGGACGTCAGCACACGTACCAGGTGTGCATTTGGGGGAACAGGGGCATGTTAAAATATAGGGGGTGGGTGGTGAAGCATAAGTGGATAGTCCGATGAGCTACTTCCCCAGACCGCCCAACAAAGTAGCCAAACGGTTATCTTTCGAACAAGAGCGGTGTGGGGTTTCCACTTTCGCAGGATCAGGTCTGGGCTGATGGCATGCATATCCATTGTAGAAGGTGTCCCATTCCTTCGCAGCTCGAGCGTGCTTCGGTTGCTGAGGCCAACTTGATCCAGCAGAGACTTTTTCTCTTTTTTTCTAACAGAGGAATGGTTGAGCCCGTATGGGTAATTTCCATAATTCCTCCGCCTGACCCTAATTTTCCGCATTTTTTTCGCAGCTGCTGGGGTGGTCTGTTTTCCCCACGTTTGGAGATGCTGAAGCAAACCTGTTGCAGTCATTTGGGTTTTCGCATGGATTAAAGAAACTAAAGCGGGGATTAGCAGGCACATTTAGGATGGTGGTTTATGCCGCAAAACAGAGGCCTGTACGTAGAGCTCCGTCAACGTCAACGTCTTGTCTTGCTTTCATTAACGAGCGCTGCTTGAAACTTACTAATGTGGACTTCTTTGTTGCATAATCGAATCACATCGTCTGTGTGACGTGGACAGATTTTGTTTTTTTATAAATGAAACTGGGCTGGGTACTTAAGGGTAAGGAGTCCACCTGGTTCGTGTTAGCAGGTTAACTGTGGAGCAAGATGAGTAGGTGTGAAGAGTTAATGGAACCTCGAATGCATTCTCTGATAAAATGTCTACGAAGGGAGAATATAGTTCCGGCAATCCCCAGCATAACGACAGGATCGTTCATGTTAGCAGAGTAAATCAGGGACAGAGAAATCTATGGTGAAAGGAATCCGGGGTGAGAGGAACGATATAAGGAGGGTTAGTCACGGTTATAACTGTCAGAGAATCCAGCGTCATTCTGCTATCACGGACCTTTGTGCCATTTAGTGTTGTTGGCTGAGATCCAGGTTTAGGAGGCTCTACTTTAGTAACTGTTATGATCCTAACCAAACTTCGTACGCCCGAGTCTCTGAGAGATAAAGGTCACATATGCGAATAAGGGTCTGAACAGTCAGTAGTTTCCGGACTTCGTTTTTGAAGTCGATGTT
This sequence comes from Fasciolopsis buskii, assembly GCA_008360955.1. NCBI lineage: Eukaryota > Metazoa > Platyhelminthes > Trematoda > Plagiorchiida > Fasciolidae > Fasciolopsis > Fasciolopsis buskii. Next base: position 5,955 of record LUCM01002666.1, on the reverse strand, counting down.
AGACTGTTAGGGCAATGAATTCCACAAGGAAAAATATTTTGCAACAAAAAGGTCCCACCTTGGTTGCCTAATAATAAAGAACTTATGCGGTAGGATGACCAGGGTAGTACCGAATAAGTGTGAGAGTGAATGGGAAAGCCGAGGAAAACATATCTATGATATTTGCACGTCTACCAGATAGGGAGTTTTGGGCCTAGTGGTGGACCAGGAGTAGGTCCCCCCTTGAAATGGTTACGACTATTCACTTTACCCAGCGATCAGCGGTGTTGTCCGCGTTATGCTTGTATACTAGGTTCTCTTGTGCCCTCAGATTGAGTGTTATGGAAAGCAGGGCGTGGGATGTGTTTTTAGAAATCGATGACTGACTCAAAGACAGGCATTTCCGAGATAGGGATGTTGATCAATTGAAGGACCTGGGTGACGCTTAGGTAAGTATTTAAGGCAGCCTTAAAAATCGATTGGTTCCGTATGCACCGAACGCCAATGGAAATTTTGTTCCAAAGTTTGGCACGAACAACAGGAAGGAAATGCGACCTTAAGAGGATTTGGCGATTTCTGTATGGATGGTTAGGGACCTGTGACGAAGAGGGTAAGGGCTGGCAGAGGAGAATATAGATGAGTCGTTGGAGAAGGAGCGCCTATTCACCAGGTTATTCAGAAAAGCCAGGTTAATTTTCAGTCGCCGTAGCCAAAGTGGCTTAAGTTTGAGGGCTTCACAGCGGTCCTTATAATTTAGCGTCGTGGACCAACCTATCATTTGCTTAGTAAAGCGTCTCTGCATGCTTTCAATGGAGATCCTATCCGACTTTGACATGCTGAAGTATATCAAAGTGCCGTACTCAAGGAGTGATCGAACATATGCTTTATGAATGCTGAGAATGCTGTCGGATAGTATCGTTGTGCGCAAAATCAGACTTACATTTCTCCTAGCTTTAGCCGACTGAATAACTACATGCTCTGAGAAATTTCGAAATGCTGAGTAGTTGAGGCCAAGATCATGGGTTGTGGGTTTACATGCAATAGGAGATCCATGTAACAAAATGGAATCTTTAGATAGTGTACACCTATATGTGAGTATTTCGCTCTTACCGGTGGAGAAACTCATCATCCGGGAAGTACACCAGTCGTCTAAGGCAGGCAAATCGGCACAAATGTCTCTAACCGCAGTACTAACTTCATTCGATTTAAGAGGGTAGACTATTTTTATGTCACCAGCAAACAGGAAAGGAACGCCGTGGGATGCACAAGAAATAGCAGGGGACCAAGTACGCTGTCCCGTATGACGCCACTTGTAACAGGTCTGGGATTGGAGGCAATGCCATCAATGGAGACCACCTGTTATCTTTGAGTTGGGTAAGACGAAAGCCAGAATGGAAGAGGATCGGTGATGCTTAAGGAGCTTACTTTGGATAAAAGGTGCAGATTGGGGACAAGGTCAAATGCCTTAGACATATCGAGGCAGATGACTGCGGATGTCATACCCCTGTTCGCTGGGTTAGTTAGGAAGTTCAAGCAGCCAAATTGACAAGTGGAGCAAGAACGAGATTGGGGAAATCCCTGCTGTTTGGGACTAAGGAGGTTAGAGGCTAAAAGGTAGTCCACGATGGATCGTTTTACCACCTCCCCATAACCCTGGAGATGAGACGGTAATGAGACATATCATGCAGAGACCCTTTCTTATGGATAGGGTCTATAACAAAATGGTTCCAGTTAATCGGAACTACACCAGAGTAAACTGAAAGTGTGAAGAGGTTGAGCAGCGGCAAACGTAGATCAGAGCCACAACTAAGAACAGCTGATGGAGGGATGCCATCAGGGCCTTGGCAAGACTCTGGTTTGAAATTAGCTAAATGTCGCTCAACAGTCTTAACATCAAAGTACACAGAAGATCAGGTGGAGTTATTCCTATTCTGTAGTTCAGGTGGATCGCTGTCTGCAGCTTGGGCCATGGAGGAGGCGAAATATTGATTGAACGCCCCAGCTATGTCTTTTGGGGTTGTCGCAGACTTACCATTAGGCAAAATTAGGAAGTTCACTAATGGTTTGCGACCATGGGATCTTAATTTATATGGTTTTGAAAGTATTATGGGGGGATTTTTGTGCCTTAGTGCCCTTAATTCTTCTTTTCGAGGGAGAGATTCACTTAGGCGAGAGATATTGTCGAACAGATGGTGCAAAAGAATAAACTTGGAAAAGTCGTGTCAAGGAAAAGTGCCGTTGTAACTTAGCGTGTTCAACTTTCAGGGAGGCAAGTTGTGAAATCTTTTTTCTGTTCATTTGTTCTATAATGGTCAGTTTCGAGATGCAGCTGGCCATGTTGCGACAAAATTCATCTGCAGCCGTCTGTGGGTCAGTCGCTAGGAAAAAGCTTCTGCAGTCAAGTTGGCGTATTAGAGAGGGAACGTGCAGCCAGTTAAGATAGGATGGAGGAGTTGTGTCAATAAGATGGTTAGGGAGGAGGACATGGACATGGATTCTACCATGAACTGCGCTGTGGTCACTCCCTGGAAATTTACTTCCGACAGGAACCAAGATGTGGTGATCAGTATGTGAAAAGGTGAGATCTAACATATTATAATTTCTGGTGGGTGACGCTACGGGCTGTACCCAACCCCCATGATGTAGATGGGAGACGAACGATGCTAGACTTGTTGGAGCCATAATCGTAGACCAAGTTACGCCAGGGAGACTGAAGTTCCCGGCAATGATTTTCGATGTTGATGGAAGGGATGCAAGGTAGTCGAATTCGTCCGCTAAGAGGGGGAGCCCAGTTTCAGTATGAGCTGGAGGGCGATAGATACAAGCAGTATGGTTAACACAATACGACACCTTGATAGTGAGCCATATCGATTCTTGGATTAGTTGGGTAAGCAGAGGGAATTAGTTCTATTTTAGTGGGCTTCAAATGGGATACAACAGAAGTTGGAGGTGAGGAAGAACGAGGGCAGATGGCATTCTTCATTATGCTAGCATGGAGGTAGCTCGAAGTACTGGGGGGGCCAGTGTGGATGGATGCTGAAAGGGTGTGTTTGGGTAAGAAATAAGGGGTGGTTCTGGAGGGGGGAGGAAGAGGGAATTTTCTGTCTGGGTATGTGTGGTCGGAAAAGAGACGTTAGTGGAATGGGGCACGGTCCTTGTGTTTGGGCTGAGGCGCTGGTAAGAGGAGAATGGTGGCAGTAACGATAGGACGGTGGAGGTATGCTAAATGGAGGCCAAAGACAACTGTCCTGGGAAATCTGACGCAGCAGCGAAGGACTTCAGCGGAGAACAGCTGGCTCATCGCTAGGTCCACTGTAATCTGCATCTGCGAAGATGTCGGAAGATAAACAGGAACGCGTTTCAAATAAAGACCATAAAGCACAGGACTGACTGAGCCATATTCCCTATAGGGAGAAAGCAGCCGGTGTTTGTCGCACACGTCCCGCCAACGTTAACTACCCCTGCGTGTTTCATGACAGTTGTCTGGTCCCTGTAATCTTCGTAACAAACTGACTGTTATTACTGTTCCCATTTTTGTTTACTCACCTTAACACCACCTGGAACAAATTCCGGGCTGCCCCCCTCTCCGGCTCTTCTCAAGGCTCGCCAATGACCTCAGATGCAACGGAAACAATTGCTTAAAGCTCCACTCCATCCTTTGCGCTGGTTGTCTATCCCCGTTACGAAGCTGCTATCCTGCTATCCAGTACCTGTCCGCGCGACCCTGAGACAAGCCAAGCCACGCTGATGACCGCCCCGGGTGCCACAGCTCAGATGGACCACCACGATTGTCCAAACAGTTACTATCACTACTGAAATGCCGCGCACCCCCAACCTCCAAACCCGTACCGCCAGAGAACACCATAATCTCCAATATCAAACAAGGACAACACAGGCCATTCATGGCAAATGTATTTAGGGATTCATTGTAAATCTTAAACGTACTGGTTTTATTCCCGCCACACATCACAATCCGCTCCCAGCCGCGTAAGTCCAGTGACAATTTTTGTAAGTTCCATTCCCTCTCTGTCCACAATTTTTCGTATACTTTCGTCCCGCAAATTGTCTGATGCAACCTTGAAGGTTTCCTGCTGTTTCATTTTAGGCATTAATTTGTCTACTGAATGTTGTTAATTACCATTCTCCATCCACCTCATTTGATTTCCAGTGTGATTTTGACTCTTTTCCATTCCGTTACTGCATCCATATTGATCTTCATCCTTACCATATTGCCCTCCTGATTTTTGATTAATCCGACTACTTGACAACACCCACAATTTCTTCCCAGCCAAATTATGCGCCGGCGATGCGCACCTTTGATGCGTTTAACCATGGACTGACTCGCAGTGCGCCACTCATAGTCAGCCCCAGAAAGTTTCGGCGATGGATTATCTAGCGCTGATTTGAAGCCCAAGAACTCGTGATTAGCCCATCTCTTTGAAGGTTGTGTTCATGAGAGCACAGACACTGCATCTTCACGACTAAATTTTTGTTTTACGATTTCCAATGCGCCATCTGTGTGTACGTTTAACCTTTCGTTGAATTGTTTGTTGCTTGTTAATGGTTTATGCGCAGGTTTGCCATCAGTAAATAATATCTTAATGGTCTGGATGGGGCAGGGCGTGTTTATTTTGGTGCAAGACATTTTTGCTCCGCGGGTGGTAACGAGGTTATTGAGGCCAACGGAGGCAGTCGTATTTGAGGTATCTGTATGCTGGCGTTTCTGAGATGGCCGTGGCAAACCAAACGGTAATGATTTGTCTAAGTCAATTCTTTCCTGTGGCTGTTGTGGGCCCACAGGTACTGTTTTAGTTGCCAAGCTCCTTGCTCGAAGATTTTTGCACCGTGATCGAATGGTATGAAATGTTCTTATGTGCCACGGGAGGCGTTTTGCGTAGTCGTCGTAACTGAAGTGATTTGGTCTCGACCAAGCCACCAGGTTTCCGGGGAGGCGAACAGCGCAATCAAACACAGGCTCCTTTGGTGCAGCACGCATTTCTTTAAAAGAAATTGGAATTCTTAAAAGAGCCAACGGTAGTAGTTCGCTCTGAAGACTGTGGCCCAGGACCACGGAGACACTTTCAGTTACCGGTGAAATCTCTCTACCATACCGCAAATTTCGGGTGGTAGGCTGCAGATCTAATATGCTAACACCCGAGTGTTCTACACAGATATGAGAAGGCTCCATTGAAATATTGACCGCCAACTGTGGTCCCTATACATGGGCAATCAATTATGCATCCTCAATCAGTCAAGAAGGACTTATCTGAATTAAGGCAAAGGATTGGTATTTCCCGTGGCCATCGATTGAAGCAGTATTTGCAGGTGAGTATGTAGATTTAGACGTGAGATGGCAGAACGGGCCCCAGGAGATCAGAATATACGTGGTGCAAACGTGTTTCATGTTCAAAGTAATTATCCAATGGAGCATTGGTATGCTGATGGGACTCTGCCCGATGCAGCCGCTAGGAAAAGAGTGCCAAAGGCTCCTGAGAACCGTCGGTGTATTCTCAAAGTGTAGCTCCTACTGCACCGTCTGAGGTCTCGGTTATCAGGGAAACGAGTTCTGAAGGGTTGGGATGTATGAGTAGGGACGGTGGGATGAGAGCCTCTTTATTGTAAAGGAAGGAATGATTCGCAGCGTCGGGGAATGTAAACTAAGGTACAGCCTGTGGAAGGCGGAATTTCTGTGCAATCAGGCATAAAAGGATGAAGAACGAAAACAGGCCGAAAATTGACGTAAAGGCGAATAAGACAAAAAAATTAGGACCGTAAAAATAATAAAGAAGATTTAGTTTATAATCCCAGGGATCGTAAAATGCGACGGAAACTCACACTGGGAATTTAAAACCCACTAGTAACGAGAAGGAGTAGGTGATTTATTGTGTCTGATTTGTAAGCCCGATCGCCTTAACATGGACCTCGTATTCCGTTTGCCTGCCATTAACCCTTGCGACTACTTGTGCTATAATCTCA
>LUCM01002665.1:31569-141058 GCA_008360955.1 Fasciolopsis buskii | reverse complement strand
CGTTTTCTATCGGCGTTTCATATAAGCGCTCCTTTTGTGCATACCTTGACAGACTAGTGCTACTGGTGAACTGGGTGAATAATGTCATCACTGGATACGACATTTTTTAGTGCACATTGCTCGTAGCACTGTCGCATGAGTGCTTCGGGAAGGGATTTGATCTAAATGCATCCCGGTTGATGTCTTCTAAAAAGCGCGAGTGAAACAGCTGCACGATGAATGCCGTTTTGATTTTAAGTAAAAACTCACTTCATAATGGGAATAACTTACTTATTTAATAATTGAAATCTCATATTATCCTCGAATATTTTAAGAGAGATTAAAAAGGCTGATAGCCTAATTAATAAATTGCTGTTAGTGTGACGGTTTGCGTGTCAATCGTCTTTAGCTAGTTAATTTAGAACTTTTCTATTGCCGATTTTGGCCGTAATCTGATTTTTCATGAAAACTTAGCTTAAAATGATGTGTTCAAACTGTCCGAATGACAGACTCTCGTAATAGTCCACAACAACAGATCAAGTGAATCGTGGGATTGCTATAACCAGATTAATAGGTGTATATATGTAATATGCCAAGCTCAATCCCCTTAAATCCAGTGAATCGGGAGAGGCAAAATAAAAGCAATCATATTTTATGCATGATCCACCTGCACGTCTGAGAATTCGTAATCTGAACATGATAAGAGTGATCACAAATCGACTTTCTTCAGTTTACGTTCAACTAGGACCAAATACCAAGACTCAGAAACAAGCAGGAAAAAACCATGTGACACCCTATACTTAAATCTTTCAATGCATGTAAGTGGAATAACAGAAAGAACAGGTAACTTGAAAAAACAACATACGAGCCGGATAGAAGGGCTGTGTTGCTTTGCCTGACAAGCAATGAATCAAAGTATAATCATTTTATGGAAAGCGACCATAAAGATGCGTTTCTCATGGTACACAAATATTCAGGCACCCTGATGGTTACAGAAAGACAGGGGAAGAAATACAGAGCAAACCATGCGATGGTGTCAGATTTGCGATCATGAATCTTGTTCTGTTCAATGGTGATGGTAGAAGATCAGACGTTGATCAACAACAAAATCAAGACATCCAACGGTGTTAAGCTTAAGAAAAATAATGAATTCAGCTGACCAGGATAGAGTGAAGGTGGGTGACCAATATATAATTGTTAGGTGAATGTAGTTCGCATTGATTGACCAGACCGTGATGATTTGCGGCAAGAAACCATGAGTTGACTTATTTATTTGCTTGTAAAAGTACTTTATGGTGATACCTTACAGTTCACTTAGCTTCTAACAATCAATACCTATTAAAATAGAGAATACAGACCATTTCGAATTACCGTGGGGCTTTTATCTGCATGCTTGATTCTATATCTATGACTACATCACCAGACGACAAGTAGAATAAAATAGAAATGGTTCCTTCCCTAATTCGTGGCGGCTGCATAACCAGCAATCGGGAGAAAAAATGAGGACCATTTCGGATACTGCATACATGAAAAAGGCGTGTCATTTCATTGGACAGGATTAACCATTCCCACTCGTTTATTCAGGAAATTACGGAGGGAACTTAGTCCCAACAAAGATATTCAATATAAATGCGTGTAATATGAACACTGTTTGATGTTAATGCACCTAGATATTACCATTCAGAAATATGGAGTTTACTTATTCGTTACAAAGAAGAAACAACGGTGTAATATATGCATTGCTTTGTGAAAACCTTTCCGACAGAAAACACCCACTGGCTCCAATGTACGTGAATTGGGTAATTGCAAAAACTGTCTTTTGACTGAAACGCGACATTATTTTTTGTACGCAAAAGTGTATATAATACGAAACAATAAAAATCCGATCTTCGGGACCGTTTTATTTTGTTCACGATATCAACCTCGATCATTCATTCGTTGCAAATATTTCAATTGCGGCTGTTTGGTTTGGAGTGTCACTAGTTATGATTATATGACACTGAAAATGCAACCGCGAACCCCTTACAGGGTTAGTTCCTCAGAAAAGTCTTCAAGAACCAACAAAGGTGAGCAAGAAGGATTTTATGTCCAAAGGTAAAGATATACACTCGGAAGCGAAGGATGTTCAAAAAAGCTGCTCGATAAGACAAAAAATTGCGTTTATTAGGAAAAAATCTTACCCTGAAGATATAGTCCAGGATTAAGTACCGTCAAAAACAGTGAACCAGGGGGAGTAGAAAATGCACCCGTCTCGGTCAGTCGAGGGCCTTGCACTGGGTGAATCAACACACGGGCATCGTCTGCATACGCTCCTAGACCTTCAAGAAACATCTGCACCCTGTATAGACTGCTAGATGAGGAGTCGACATCTCCAATATTGGCGGTGGAAGTGTCCACCTAGTGATCATAGAAACGAATCGGACGGATGAAGAAACAGGAAATTACAGTAACTAATTATTCCATTATTAGGAAATAGACAACCAAACTATTAAATGTTAGGGGAACTAACAATGCCAATTATTTTTCTGAATGAGTCAAGCTGTATAGCAACCGGTAAGACATCAAACCGTTTCAAATCTGCTGTTACCTATACATCTCTTTGCGTTAAACGTACTTTAATTCAAGCTAACCAACCTCGATTTTCAAAAGCTCCGATCTTACATTTCATTTACTGCAATCAGTGGCACCATAAGGCATACAGATCGTATCTTCCGTACGTAAGGTACACTTACATTATCATTATGTGAAATTGGGAATGCAGTTCCGCAAATTAGAGACAGGTAAAAATGTTGACTTCAATGGGATTCTAGATCAACTATAAACCCCACCAACGCCTTAGAACCTCCAGCATATCTTCAGTTGACCTACTAGGCCAGGCGGAAAGGGGAATGGGCATTTCGAATGTGTCTCAATTTGGAAGTCACCTGAAACTACGTAGGCGTATGATGCTCACAACGACGAAAGTCCCCATATTGATGATTACAAGAGGATAAATTAAACAGCAAAAGCGAATGTCGATTATATGTAAGTTCGTAACAAGCCACAGAAACCTCAGCGAAAGGACTGACCGGATCTGAATCGAAAAAAACAAACGAAACGTTGGAAACTTATAGGGGTACAATCACTCGCAAACAACTTCTACTGGAAAAGTAATTCGGTGAAAATACCGATGATATCGCCCAGCTTAATGACAATGCATAGTCGATTCAACGCGCGTTACACTGCTCGCCGATTGAACTATCCCGATAAGGTATCTACTTTACATCTTCAAATACAAGATACTTCTTCAAGACTGGCAGGAGTCTGTGCACGCACTCACCCGTTGAGGTATTCGGTTAAAGATACTCAACAGATTCACGCACCTCGAAAGTTTGATCACATCTGCGGCAGAGGTGTTGGAAAGAAAATCACATCACGAACTGTGAAAGCCAGAACAACTTCGCGAACCTGTGACACTTTTGACACCATCCAGCCCTCCCTCGAGGAAGAGGTGCACAATGCCACAGTTCGCAGTGTTCTTCTTCGCAATTGCGAGATCTAGCCTATCCGTGTTGAGGATGCCCGGCGACTTTCTGTGTTCGACCATCGATGTCTCTGAAGTACTGCCCGTGTCTGGTGGCAACATCGGGTGAGCAATAACGAGGTGCGCCGTCGTGTGTTGCGTGCAGACAATCTGCCTCTTACTGAGGTAATCGCTCTACATCGACTTCGGTGGCTTCGACACGTATTGTGTATGCTTGCACATCGTCTACCCTTCTGTGCTCATTTTACACGTGCTGCGCAAGACTGGAAAAAGCGATGCAGCGGTCAGGCTATGACTTGGCGTAGAGATATGAAGAAGTCATCTTCGCTTTTGGCTTCAGTTGGTGTTCCCCGCCTTCCTGGTTGGGGCCCAAGAGATGCGAATTGTTGTTGGTCGGAGACGCTGAGAGATATGACTGAGAACCGAAGTCGGTGGGGTGAATGCTGTATGGCCTGTGTGGAGAACTCATTGTTCTGAAGTAAACATCGAAAATATCCGAAAAATCGCAAAATGTGTACAGTGAATACACAAAAGAAAGCAACTGGTTAGTGGTTCTTAATTATTTTTCCTTGTTTTATCCATTTCCTGTGAAATTCTGTTCACATGTGATTTCGTCAGCCCCAGGGCTGATTACAAGCAGGAGATATATAATTATATATAATAATACAGATATATATGTATATATATATACATAATTTGGTGCGAGAAGGCAATGCGCTATTGTCCAGGTTTTTTCCAAATACTTTAGGTAACAATATTGTTTCTGTGCCACTCCAAGTTTTTGAGTCATGATCATCACCCTCGTATTCGGTCGAACTTAAACGCTAAGGCATGCAGTTTTTACAGCACTCGTACTTAAAGGATGTAATAAAAATTTCAGCCAATTTTCCACCTTTCGCATTAAAGAAAGATCCTTCAGCATCAAATGCAACGGACAACCTTGCTGATATTCTGCAGACTGTCTGTAATGGCTGTACCGTTAAATACCGAGTCACTTGCCCAATCACCTTTTTCTATTTCATCGCTGGTCAGCGTTTTAAATAATAGTAGATTTCACGTTCAAGTGGTTTCAGTCCTAAGTAATTTTCGTTTTAAAACAGTAAGTAACAAACTGATGGAAACAATAGTTCTGAGGCCATCATACATTTTTTAACCTCTCTTCGCAATCATTTTTGTTCGTAAGAGACAGACAACTTTTGTTTACCTGTTACACATTATCGGATCTCAATACTGTAGTCTGTTTATTTCCTGAAATGAAAGGCACTGGGATAAACTAACTGACTGATCTTCCATCTTCAAACGCTAAATCGACGAAATGTGCACGATAAGTTATCGGTGTAATTGCTCTCGAAAAGTGTGCACTAAATATTGAAACACATGAGCCTTAACCAATTTATCAAATTATTGATACCAGGAAATGGGTGGGAGCTCGTGAATGAAGCGCAACCATTTGGGTGGATCAGTTGGAGTAAAAATGGTCTGCAAATTGACACATCTCATCAGTCTGCAACAAAAATTTTGCGGAAATCTTGGTCGGATGAAAAAACACTCCATGATTTATGCTTGTCGGATGAAGCGCCCACGAACCAATTTGCTTATATGCACACCTTTCCTCTGAAAATTGCTCACATCCGGATCAGTTTGGCAATACGTGCTTCAACCGCTAATTCGGTTTTCATACTTATTTTAGGAATGTTGGGACAGACAGTTTGTTAAGGCACACTTTCATTCTCACCACAGCTAAATATTAGAAGCGAAATAAATGACTGATAAAAGGAAACCAAGACAATAGCAGCGATAATTAGGACAGCAAGAACAAACAAAAGCGACTAAGATATGGTCAAAACACGGTCTGCTTTTGTGACAATGCACTGAAGAGATAAGTTGAGCCCGATTATTGACACCAGCGAGAAATGTTTTCATCGCAAAAAGCACAACTTTTCATTGTTCGGATCGTTACCTATCGTCTGATTGTGATCAAGTGCGCTTTAATTTAATCATTTAAAACGCGAAATCGCAAATGGATCGAAAGAAAACAAGAATAAAATGTCATGTTATCAATTACACTAAAGTCATAAAGAATCGAAAAACCGAACAAGCCGTTCAAAGATTACACACAAGCAGGGATAGCACGAAGAAGACTGACTAGCGCTAAGACGTTTTAAGCAGCCAAGCTTCGAATTCTGTTAAAATACCGCGTCAAGGTGTCATAAAAATTGAAAGAAAAAGGTCCCTAATTTTGTAGCCTCTTTTTGTGTTTATTCATTCTCAGGTTCCTGTGGGACAATACACATCGGCTGCACGACCACACGCTTGTCCTAATGCATCCATGAGCACCACCCTGCGTGACTGGGCACTGGAACAATAAAGTCACTTAATAGTGCAGTTGCTTCACACCTAGCCCAGACTAAGCACACCGTGAATGGGACGCAAGCTTGGCGGACCCTGTATAAAGTCTGAAGTTAACAATTTAGGTCAGCAAAGTGCCGTCTCTTTAACATTGCGGAAGCTTTCGCGATCCGCCTTCACAGTCCTCTACTGCGCGCTTAAAAATAATTTGTGGTTCCATTGCAACTCTCCTGGCCCCCTTTGTCCCAATGAAAACCCTTGAATGAAACACAGGTAACACAATAGACTAATCTGTATTCGGACCATGCATGTAACACGCCAAATCCATACCCACTCGTTTTTATCCGATTAATCACATAAAAAATCTTCCTAATACATTGTAAGGTAATGATATGAATACGAATCACTGAAAGCGAGCATATTCGCCAACATGTTTTTCCAATGTGCTCGGTATGAATTTTCAAGGATTCACGAAAAAATGTGACGACTGCCGAAGCCGGAAATCACGGTAAACTAGGAATGAGTAATACTTAGTCGTGTTTATCATCGCATATTTACGAAAGAAAATTCCATCCAAATAGAATGCGTGGCTGGACGTTAAAAAGCGATAACAGAAGCACATCGTCTAACCGTTTTATTCTTTCTAAGATTAGCCAACAGATCATGTTGACTGAATCATAGTAGAGAGGCTCGAATCGAATGCGACTGATTCACACATGTTGCCACCATAACACACCAGTTCCTTATTTCAGTTGATAGTCTTTCAGACATGCGTGCACGACACATCCATCTTGTGATATGGAGTCTCTAACTGTTACGCACATGCGCATACACATATGACTTAACGACTGAGTTAGTTGGAGTTTGTCCAGATGAATGAGATGTTGACACTACGAACACCTGAATGTTACCCTAAAGCTTTGCTGTAGCGCAAACTTTCAATGAGTATGTTTGCCGGTGAAGTTAATAATTCCAGGTGGTTTTATGGTAACTTCCTTGTTGTCTGCTGGTTTGTTTCAATCTTTTCCACTGGGTATACGAGAGCTAGCGACTGGAAGTCACTGTATTTGCTGCCTTCCGTTTAGATTTTGAACACGGTTTGCAGTTTTAATATTAATTTGGAATTGTGCCTCAGAAGAGAAGATGAGAAAACAGATGAGCCTGACAGTGCTCGTGCAAGAAACTTTAAGTGAACAGAACAATTTTATGAAAAACTCATCAACGAAGAAAAGCAATTGCGTAGATCCAAGGTGCAAGAGACCGTCACCCGAGAGAACTCAAAAATTCCAAATAAATATTAAAACTGCAAACCGTGTTCAAAATCTAAACGGAAGGCAGCAAATACAGTGACTTCCAGTCGCTAGCTCTCGTATACCCAGTGGAAAAGATTGAAACAAACCAGCAGACAACAAGGAAGTTACCATAAAATCACCTGGAATTATTAACTTCACCGGCAAACATACTCATTGAAATTTTGCGCTACAGCAAAGCTTTAGGGTAACATTCAGGTGTTCGTAGTGTCAACATCTCATTCATCTGGACAAACTCCAACTAACTCAGTCGTTAAGTCATATGTGTATGCGCATGTGCGTAACAGTTAGAGACTCCATATCACAAGATGGATGTGTCGTGCACGCATGTCTGAAAGACTATCAACTGAAATAAGGAACTGGTGTGTTATGGTGGCAACATGTGTGAATCAGTCGCATTCGATTCGAGCCTCTCTACTATGATTCAGTCAACATGATCTGTTGGCTAATCTTAGAAAGAATAAAACGGTTAGACGATGTGCTTCTGTTATCACTTTTTTCGATTGAGTGATAAATCCACGAATGAATGAAAATCACCTAATTAACGGCATCTTTACATGTGTATACCGAGTGTATTTTTTTTGTAACACTGCTATTGTTTAGAAACGGAACACGGATCCTGCAGCCGTTCGGAATGAATGGCCATGTTTATTTACATTACCTATGATTTCCTTTTTTGGTGTTAAATAGTTTCATCTTTATGTTTGTTTTTTTCAGCAACAGTCTATAATTTCGAGGCGACTTCGACGACACTAGTCACGGACTGGTGCAATGCGTTGGTCAGCATAAACGTGGCACCGAAATCAGACAATCAGTTACATCTGCATTGACGTTCACAGTCGAGTGGTTTACACACACACACACACACACACACACACACACACACGCAAGACTTCGACTACCCAGTTGGTTTCCGATCGATCAAAGCAGTTATGCTTCTCGGCGTGTACTGGCTGACCGTTTAATCGTCACATTTCTTCCACATACCGACCGCTTGTTTACATGGACTTATATTAGGCGTTGGTAATATTCCAAAGAAATTCACAATGTGCTTTTCTCAACGGTGCCATAAGTTGCTCGATGGCTGTTGTAAACTGTGGAATAATAACGGACAAAAGGCGAAACTTGAGATAATAAGTTGCGCAAACTTTGCCGTTCCCAAGATGTTTGTAAGGTAATGTTGGATTAGAATGCGCAAAAGATTAACACCTTCATTCGTAGAGGAAAAGAATTAGGACAATCGAGAAAGTAACAAGAAGTTAATGTTCCCTGATTCGTTTCTTCTGAGAAGAGGCAAAACCGCAGTCAAAAAACTAGAAAAATTGAGACACGAATGTGGTATAGAATTTCTTGGGGCATAGGTGGCATGCAGCATGCCACATCCGTAAGTTGGATAAACGATAACAACCACCACATCGCAAGTCCGCCGTAGATGAGATGAGCTCGTTCTGGTCGAACTTCCTGAAGACGTTTACGCCCGGGTCGTGATTACAGAGCAAATAACAAACTCTCGTCTACAGCACCCGCACCGCCGAGTTTGAAAAAGGTCAACCTTAGTCTTGTGCTTTGACACAAGGACTGCCTTTGATTCTGCAGACAAATTGGCTCCATGGACTCGAATTTTGAGCAACGCCATGCTCGAAAAGTGCATTTCCATTCTGAAAGCTCCAGCAGATTTCGGAAGTGATAATGGTTAACGGACCAGTTGCCTCGCTCGTTGCTGCCTCAAACGGTGTTCAGCAAGGATGCTCTATTTCCCATTTCCTCTTTAGCTGCGCTATGAATTATTTGCTTCGAGGGACCGACGATGACCTTTCGGACGGTGATGTCGAACATGTACCGAGTGCGAAAGTTCTAGATTGGGGTTACGCTGACCACATCGCCATGCTGAGAGACGATTTCCAAGTTTAATACGATGAAACAAGGTGTTCTGAGAGCCGGCACCTACTACTAGATTCCTGGACTCTACATTACTCACCCGGTCACTCCATCCAACCCAAGCCATAATACGTAGACATCGGTGGTCGAAAACCCCCAGCCGACTAACATCACCCACACGCATACCCCACGTCTTGCAACCGTACAACAGAACTGAACGCACTGCGGCACAGTACACACGACCATTCAACCTCAGTGAGATATCAGGCCGACGCCGCAAGTAATTCAGTTCAGCATAAACCGCTAGAGCCTTCTGTATACGCGTATTTACCTCCATTCCCGAGCTACCATCGTTAGACACGCAGCTACCAAGGTAGGTGAAACGGTCCACAGTCGTTATTTCCTCTCCATCCAGTATCAAGTTCGGCACTGCTGCAGTCCAACCCTGCAACAGCAATTGCACTTTGAAAGTGCAAAGCAAATGCCAAACCGAGCAACCGATCTCGACAGTCTATCTAGTGCCCATTGTGCATGGTCCACAAACGCGAAAAAGCATACAACGTCATCTGCGTAGTCTGGGTTGCATAACTTCCCTCCATTTCCGAGTTCGACTCCTACATCCCGGAGACCTCACAAAGCATCTTCCATCACCTCGTCCATGACGAAGTGGAACAGAAATGGATGAAACGTTTGATGAGAAGTTCGCAATCAAATTGTTCAGCTCAGCAAACAAATCAACACCTTTCCATTGAACCTGAGCTATCAAAAGAAGAACATTCTCTAAACTGCTATCAAATTTCGGGTGTTCAATGCTCACAGCCGCTCCTCGGTGGGAAACGTTAGCATGCTGACAGGTTTCCATTCGCGAACACCTATTTTTCTGCACAAATGTCTGCGAGCCAACGTCTTACCTACTAGCGTTAACCTTCGACCACCCAGGAACCATCCAGAGCACAGATGGTGAAACGCTTGCTTCTAGGTGAAGATCCAGATCGTCCGAACGATAATGTATACGCCTTCCAACCTTATACAGATATATGTATATATATATATATATTAGAGGTGAGAAGGCGTACACTGAGGTATAACGTTTATTGTGACGTTTCGATCCGAACAAGACCTCGTTGTCAAACGTTTGACAACGATTATATATGTATATATATATAGCACTTTTGTAATTACCACAGTACAAAATGTCATTTCTTGTGAATGGATACACCGACCTATTTCACAGCAGTCTTCGGAATCTGGTGCTCCTCCCAGACTGAAAACAAGAGTTCTGGGAAATCCGATGCTAAAAGTTTTCGGCCAACCTCAGAAAAGACAGAAAATCCGTCGGTGGTGCAGTTCTATCCCTTTTTCAAAAGCTTGTCTCCATGATCACCATTTCTGATGGAGTAACTTGCGATGTCACACATACAGGCAGTTGTGCATGGGTTACTGGAAATAGGGCAACAAAACTCTTTGAAATGCTCCGACGAACGCACCTAAGAGTTAGTTAGTGGTACGACGGATTCCCTGATCACTTCAATGACTTTAACTAGATGGACTTAACCTCACGTTGCACACCAACTATTTCCATCAGGCATGACAAATCAAAGACAGATGGAGAATTTTGGAAACAAAATAAACCTTGACTGTGTATGTGTTGTTTGAATAAAATGTGAAAAGATGCCTCATCTCACTAGAAGAAAACAACTGAAAATGCCGTTTAATGGATGGTTGAACAAGAAATTAAAAATTTACAAACTGGTCGTTTTTATAAGTGAGCGATAAACTTCAACGGGATTTGAAACTAATCATAGTGCGGCTCGAAATCATGCAACCAAACACAATTACGCTCATCAGAACTGCGCAGAAGCTAAACATAGGATCACAGTGCAGCCAAAGCACATCAATTAGCGGGTAGAAGGAATGCCATCGGATGTTACGGCCTGCCAATTATTCACACATGTAGGTATATGTCCGCACTTCAAGTTAGCTATGAAAACAAACCTATATCTGCGATCAGTCACAATCGCAGCTCTACACCATTTTGTTCAATAATTTTTGTGAACAAAGAGATAAATGACCATGAGGTGTGGAATCTCAAATAGGCACAACTAGCTACACCTTAACGCATTAGTGGCAATACTGGCTGCCCAAAAGTAAAAAAACGGGGGCGGCTGGAAACATGTAAACTGTGAAAATCGTTCTCTAGTGAATATTAGCCCAGGAAGGTTGGTTTCATTGCAGAGTGAACAAACCACCGCAATAGTAAAATTCATTCATAACTTTTTGCCTACAGTGGGACGAATAGCTTCAAAAGTGCTTAAGTTTTGATGAATGAGACCCAAAACTGTCAGATATGTTCGAATAGGAATTTCTTAGTTCACGCTGAAGGAAACAGAATATTGTTACAGAAAGCCTTTTTAGGAAGTTACTCCACAATGTCGAAAGCTAGGCCTTTCAGATATGAATGCACTGCGTCAGGCTAAATAAATACGAAACAATACGGGTCCACTAGCAATATGCAGAGCATACCTGAACGAGATCCTCTATTGCATCATTCCTTCTGCGCTTCATACCAGCCAGGAGAGACAACAGTCCGGATGGAATGTGGCGACTTGTTGGTTGATCCTTGCTAGTTTTGTCACTGCTGACAGCCTGTTTTGATGTTAGCCACTTTGCGAAACCGGCCAACTTGTGAATAAAACGTTTTTCGTGCAAAAATGCACATAATTCGTGCATACTTAAGTTGTCCACACCGGCTTGTGAGATCATTTGGTTTACAGTAACCACTGCACAACTGGTTCGCGGGATCTTGTTCTGACTTAGCGGAACAATAAGTGTCTGCAATCCCCGCAACATATGAATAAGCTGACGCAATCGAAGTGCAGTCAGTACGCCAAGACGAGCCCGGTAACGATCTTGATAGGCATGTAAAGCAGATAACGATGAACGCAAATCGCTCGCATGCAGTAATACAGATAGAGAAGCTGTAGTGGCCTCCAGTAGGTTGTGTGCTTCATCAATAATAAGGATGGAATTCTTTAGTTTTAAACCAGTCGCAGCCCGTGCAGTCGGCAGAAGAAGCGTGGAATAAGGAACAAGAACCAACTGAGCAAAACTCATTGCTCGCCGAGAAGCATAGTACGGACAACCCAAACGACTGGCAACCAACTGATGGTTTCCTGGGTTGTGCAACTGAAAATTCCCAAAAATGCTGGTCAGGCATCCTTCACGCACTGCACTGGTCACTTGAGTATTGTTTCCACCAGATAGCAAGTAGTCAGACAGACGTTTCACCGCGGTCGTGTTGCGCATAGGACACTTTTCTTTACCATGCTGCACTAAGTCTAAACAGGCCTCATTAATCATGTCTCCAGAAGCCAATGAATAGACTTTGGGATTTGTGCACAGATTTTTTCTGGATGAGAGCCGCAATACGGTGATTTGACTGCGCATAGCAGAACACTTATCCAATTCATCTAAAAATTGGGACAATTGTGAATGTGTTCGACTACAGTAGATGATACGGAATAACGAATCGCCTTGATTTTCTCCGTCTGGTTCCTCCAACTGTTCTTCACTTTTAGATTGTGTAAGCTCAGCAGGATCAGATTCAGGTAAGAACTCCTCGCCTTGTGGAATCAAACATGAATCCGTAGCAGAATCATCATAAAAGTGATCTTGTGGATGTCGCTTTGAAAGAACGTGGCCATCAACTGGGACAACGTTGTGATCCCCGAAACATGCTTTGCGCAGTGACACCAACTGATCTGACACAGTGGCTTTCAGTTGTTGAATTTTGTCCAGACACTCACTTAGCTGGGTAAGTTCGTCTACTTCTGGTACTAAAGTCCGTTTCTGCAGACGCACTTGCTCATAGGTCAAAATCCAATCGTCGCGCGAGTGCTGGTCTGCTTCATTTAGGCGTTTCACGCGTGACATCAGAGTCCCTAACTTGCGCCTCTGGCGATCATTGTGATCCAACAACCAACGAATCGAAGCGGTTAGTAAACTTGCTGACTTCCCTGTTCCGGTGGGACTCTCTAACACTACACAATGTGCATTCTCAGCCGCCGTGTACAGTGTACGCATTAGGGAAATTTGCTGGCGATATGGATTAGGATAAGGAAAATCCGGAAAAAATTCTGGAGCTGTGAGGCTCTCCACACGAACGTCATCGTCCTTTCCCCCGTTCGTCGTGGAACCATTGCCTAAACTGTCGTCGGCAATGCAGGAGTCGCCATCAATGTCATCGTGCAATTCGTCCATAGACAGGACAACATTCCCGAGGTATTCACCCACAGCCTGAAAGTGCAAAATTCCAAAACAAAGAAAAGTGAATAGCAATTCCATAAATAAAATATTCACTGTTTAATCATGCTTACTTTCGTGCCTTGGATAGTCAGTTTTGCTTTTCGCTAGTTGCAAAATCCAAGGTCATGCCAGGCCGAAGTGCACACTCATTATATTTCAGGTACAATGGTAACTTAAATGATTTATTCACATCTGTCTGCGATCATGGAATGTTCACATTAAAATAAAATTAACCGTTTCTCGATTATTTGGGAAATCGTCCATCTTAGTCCAACACAGAGACAACTTAATTAACATCAGAGAAAATCTGAGTTGGATTCAACAAAGTTAACGCATAAATCTGCATGGACAGTTAAGGAGAATATCAGTGTTTTTATGTTGTTACTGTAATATACTGGTCGAGCAGAAAAGGTCACAGGGTTGACATGAAAGTTGTGACTTCGAATCCTTCCACGACCGGTCAGCCACCTTCGTGGAAGTGATGGACTGTTGCTTGATTAACTGACTGATTCAATCTTGGCAAATTTGCAATTCAAAATCCAGCTTTGTTCTTTAGTGGGTAACAAACCGCCACATCGCCTACTACCAAATATAAAACAGTAAATTACGAATTCATCCTAGTCAAAACAATATGCTCCCACGTGTCGTTGCATTGTGATCAAACTCCAGTGCTGCTAAAATGACACATTCCTTCCTGACATCACGCCGAAAGTAATACGAAATCTTCGATTCAACTTCTTCCGTCCCTCAATATTACATTCATTCTAGTGGGACCGAAAAATTGGACTAACCAACCACGGTGGTCGATCTTGATTCAAGATCACCTATCTCTCTTCCGTGCAGTGAACCGGAAAAGTTAAAACCCACTGCGAGAGGTTCGTGTTTCTCCTAGGAACGTTTATAGAAATAGCAGCAGCCATCTGTCGTCCACAAGATGTAGTGTCTAACTGAATGACCAGTCATCGATTTTGTTCTTCCGTTATGGGCGAAAACCAGGAAAGCCTTTAATTTTGGTTTCGGATTTCCTGAAAGCGCACTTCAACAATTCATAATTCACGTTGAAATTTACCATCCAATTTATCGTTAACTATCCTAGCACTAATTGTTATGTATGATGCAAACAGGATAGTCCGTTTTATTTTTTTCCCGGCCAGAGCTTTATGACGTCTACGTTTCGAAGTTTCCCTGATATCGGCGCACATTAAATAGAGAGCAACCGTCGTTATCATGTACCCGTAGGCATGGCAACAAGTTCTTCAAGAATATATGTTTGTCTGCTTATCAATCGGGTGACAAACCAACTCCTTGTTCATTGATATCGGACCCAGAGGCATCAAACATCCAATCCCAAAGAGTCACCTAGATGACCTAAGTAAATAGCCAAGAAATATGGAAGACCAATCCACGAAACGAGAGAATTTCATACCTTAGTCACAGCTACCGTGGCTCTATGACTTTGTTTCGCTGTATTTCGACATATCCGCGAAAGAAATTTCAACGCCCAATCATCTGCTAAACGCTAGTGTACTTTCCAAATTGAGTTTCACCAAAGAAATCCACCTCATGAGTCTTATATCAACGAAGTTCTTTTTAAAAGGGTCTAACTGTCCTGGTAATTTTAGTGCGCAGTACATGAGTGGCCGCCAAATTTGTACCATGCAGATGAGCCAAGGCGTTTTCACACAAATCGTAGACTACTATATTTTTATTTTTATTTTTGCACCAGCTGTAAGAGGGGCAGACTTTGAAACGTGGAGTGGCACAGAACCTTATAAGGCCTCGGTGGATAAGCTGTGGTAACGGTGTGGGCGACAAAGAATTGCCAATTACTACCAAAAGATTATATGCAATCAGCAAAATGAGTTCAGAATTATTGGCAGATTGCATAATTTAATCAATAACCGTGGACTTTTCCTTAGGATCTACCCTTAACGGACAGTAATTTCAGTTCCAACAGTGAAATCACTCGCAAATTATATTGGGCCTAATCATGGCGGATTGCCGAAAAATTTGCTGGTTTGAGCCCAACCTTGCCACCAAAACGTAGTCAAGGTAACTCTCCGCTAACTGCATGCGAGGCTGCACATCTGAAATGAATCCAATCTAGACAATGTTGACATTCTGGCAGCGACCGGGTGAGCCTAGTTAACGCGTTGCCTGGGTCGTGCTCAAGCTAATTGATTTCAGCGTTAGATGCAAGCATTGGTTACAATGTGCCGATTAAAAGTATTCTTAGTAATGAAACTAAAAGTACGAGGCTTTTATAAACCTCTGTCGGCAATTAAACCGAAAACATCTTGTGAAACTTCGCAAAAAAGACTCCTATTAAATGCAAGGGTAAAAGAACCCCGTTTGAAGTACGGCTGAGCACTCCCTGCTTTGAACGAGCAGTTTGGCGATAGTTCGTTTTGCATAAAGCCCGTGTGTTGTGAAAAAATAAACTGTGATCAAAATTTTCGTTCATACTCGTCAGAACTATCTCCGAACAGAATAAAATGGCTACCATTACTAAAACCTTTATGTCACACGGATGCACGTTCCACATTGGATGAAAATGACAAGCGGTCTTCGCTAAACGTACAGTTTCACACAGTTAGGTGGTGACTCAGCAGATTAAGCGGATTCGTCAGCTCTTTCACACCAAAACATCAATACACGACCCAGGAAGATTTGCAGTCTAGGATTCACAAAAATAACTCCGGATAATTGAAAAACGACATTAAACCGAACAAAAGAGGAAAACTCAGACATCCACGTATTTGTCCACCAAAGGATAGGGACTGTGAATAAATGAGGATCGGCTTTGTAAGGAATCGATGAACTTGGAGAAGCAAATCAACATTTGTTGAAAGCAAACGACGAAACGGCCCCTGACACACGTATTTCATGATCAACCTGGGTCAGTAGCAGCCATGCAGATCCGCTTTATAATTACAGGTACGAATAAAGGACGTTCATTTTGGTTATAAGGGAATTTAGCCTACTGAGAACGACACTATGTTGCTCATGTACAACTCGGCTGTAGTATAATTACTTGTCGCGACAAGATATTTTATGCGCCGATCGCAACCAGATGAGCTTTCTTATCTCAGCAGGCTTTTACTAAGGATAGATAAAAAGACAGCACGACCTGCGAATCTACGTTATCAAAAAACGACGTATAGAAGGGATCCATGATTATGATTCGACTCTGCAGTTCAGATGAACACAATCGCATTAATTCGTCATATCAGCATTGCCATAGTTACGTATTAAAGGATTTGATTGAATGGTCAACTGACTTATCAAAATCGATGGAGAAAATGATAGAACGTGGTAAATAATATAAACTGTGTTAATGAGTCGGGCGAACCGGGAGCTCCAAAGTCAGTCAATCTGACTGAAGGGAAAAGTAAGAAAGTGGTGTTTAGACCCGACAGGTTAGGTTATGACATCCAGCAAATGGAATTTTTTCACAGTTCAATATTTAAGTTCAGCAGCAAGTGAATAATAAAACTGTTGTTGTTTAGAAGACAGAACTGATCTGTATACTTTGTTGCCGGCCACATTTCCGTGTATATTCGTCTTTACTAACATTCCCTTTAGGCGGATAATGCTACATGGCTTAAACGCACTAATCACATCATCCTCTCCACTGTGGACTCGTGTGACCATAATGTTTTTCTAAATCAATGTGAAGCAGATACATTTCACGAAACTTTCCGGGTACCATGCAAGACAAAAATGTCTGAGTGTTGAGCGATAGGGACGCCACCCTCGCAAGTGTTTCCAGGCGCGAGTAACATTGGAGAAAGAAGCCGCATCGCCCACTAGAGAAATGTTTGGATCAATGAACATCACACGATGGTAAATAGCACATTTCACTGATCATTTGTTTGTATTATTCGAGTAACCTATCAGCCGGTGGAATTGAAGATTGTCGAGCTAACCAACAGATCATCACTATTTTCATCCCCTACCAATCCAGGTCATATTGACCTGGGAAATAACAGGAAACCAAACTCAAATGTCTTTATTCCTTGAAAAATCAAGTAACAAATGCTGCAACTTTAGTGCGCCGGCAGAACAGTTAACAGAAAAAAATATAGATCCACAGGTGATGAGATTTCATCCCATAAATTATCGGATCTAAATTCACCCATAAAACTTTTTGAAATAGTTCTTATGACCGCCTGGTCCGATTTACCGAAGACAGAGAATAACAACACTTAACACTGTCACTGATGGAGCCCACAGCGTAGTTTGTGTGAATACAAGGATAGGGCGGTAAAGACGAGAACGAGTCCAGTAATCCATAAAAAAGGATGTACCAGCCATTAACAGACATGTCAGAAGCGCACAAGAATGGGAGCTTGAAGAGGGGAGAACAAATAGTCTGGCAGTAAGTTACAGACGTAAACAATGAGTCAGCCGAAAATGCAGACAGGCAAGCTTCGAGAGACGCGTTCGCATCCCAATGGATTGGCATAACAATTGTTTTGAAGTTGTTCACTCAACGGAACCCAAAAAGATGAATCTTCAAAGACTCTACTAATTATAAAACCTAAATAATCAATCAAAAAGTATCACTGGTTGAAGAGTTCATGCGGCATAATAAGGTTACTATATTCAGTCCTTAAGGACCTCGGGTTAGCAGTATGATTATTAACTCCGTTTTTCACGACCAACAAGTTATCCTGTGATTACGGAATACCTCAGGAGAGGACGTGGCAACGCTCACACAAAAAATTCTTCAAGATTACTCAATCCCTTCACTATTCTCATACGCCGCGAATCTGATAAAAAAGCCGATGTCCTCGTTTTGACCGCCACACGACGAACAAACTCCAAAAAAAACATTTGAGTCTTGAAGTTCCAAAGTAAAAACCAATGTGACCCAAAAGTCTAGACGGGTACTCGAGCTGAAGTTGTACTATAAATGCCTGAAATAAGTAGCCATGCGTGATGCTGGTCGGTAAGAAGGCACCGGGCACCGATGGGTGGCAAGATTCGACCGGTAAAACGAAAATACAGAACATCGAACGAAACAATCGTCATTGCGAAAAATGAAACATGGATGTTCGGCTAAGGCTAACTGGTCGTTACCAGTAAAACATTAGCATCGCCTAGCAAGCCATGAAAAATTCAGCTGCTTAAACATGCCAGATTTCAGATGCGCAACCTGTGGCTCAGTGAGGACAATAAAATCTGACTGTGAGACCACAATCAGATCAGCATCATACAAGTCGTAATCAGATAATGAGATCACTGAGGCGCATTCATTTTATTTCGATGACAGCTCAAACCATGGGATTCGTGCAGTCTGACAATAAGCACAGAGTTCGCCAGTTTCTTGGCGAGCAGGAACAGGGCAACAGTGGAAATCGATGTCAAACAGGCGAAGTCCGCCTGAGTGATTACAGGTGATCCAAAGCCGGAATTTGGAATGGAAAGTGCGAGTTAGATATGGGAATAAGAACGTGCTCTTTGAATTCCCTTAGAAGGGACGGGATTAAATGAGCCGGTCCAAATAAATGACAATAGTAATAACGCAGATAATAATACTGATGCAGAAAGCAAAACAGATTCAACTACAGCGCAACCGAATTTAGGAGGAAGATTAAGTGGGACGGAGTGAAAAAAACAGTACTTGCTTATATGGATCTGATAGTCGGAACTCATGGAATTAAAAAAAATTGAAAAAGGTATTCAAAATGAGATGATCTCATGTCATTCAACGCAGTGAGCAGAAGCCATGAAGAGGAAAACCAACGGGTGCATGCTTTTAGACTGTAGACCTAGGCACGTTGTTACAGCAACCAGAGGCAAAGGCAGTTAGGTGCAATGAGTTTTTCAACAAAGAACTCCTGAACAAGCGGTACCAAGTTGAGCATTTGGAAGACGCGGGACCTGGTGCAGAATACGAGTGTTAAATGAACATGCCAGTGATGAAAGCAAATCGCACTCAGCAACTTCCGAGACGTCGTATGTATTCGGCTTGCAATGAGTGATAGTCCGTAGTTTAGAAATGTCGCTGAATTCACTGACGTCGAGACCCATATATCTCGATCGAAAATTGTTGGTAGTTTAAAGCTCCGTTATCCCCGCCAGGACCATTCATTCGAGACATGTGTTTAATACAGTATTCTGCGTCTTCAGCACTGAGATATTTCCTAAGATCGGCGGCCGTCACGCAACCCTGAAAGGGAGAAAGTGAAGCGATAGTGCTGACTGCGTGCATTAACAAATGTAACTAGTATATGAAGACTTTGGCACAACATACTTTGTCTCCGGCTAAAGCCTTGAAAGACTGGATGATTTGTTCTGCCGTATCTTCATCCGCATTCTCTCGCGTCATAAAATCGAGGAAGCTTTCGAATATGACCCAGTTCTTTCGGCCCGGATCAACTTCTTGCATTATACGTGAGAAGTCAGATTCACCCTATTTGAGATCACAGTTGAAAAAACAGTTAGAACCACCATTCCACTGGATTGATACGTGATTCACAAGTGCCGTAGTCAGTAAACAAACAGTAAACAGAAAGAGAACACTGATTAAAACACTCCAGAAGCAGCGACTCTGTAATTTACGATTGGGACCGATATATAAGCTGCGTGTTCGAAGAGACACGCGCAAGCAAGCTTTGAAAGCTATATAACCAGAATTATTTCATAAATTAAAACATGAAAAGAAACCAACAATCGGACCGAACGATAGTTTTAAAATTACACCAACATGTATGACGCTCGAACTACAGTCTACAATACAACTACGAACATTGCACAAGATTTTTATGGAACAGGAGATCCACTACTGGGAACAGTCAAAACCGAGAGTAACAAATCTACAAAGGTTACCATACGTTATAAGCACATGCAAACGACAGCAGTGAAACGTTAGCACACTTAGACGGAGAAATGAGCACCATGGAAGGCCGTAAGATATGGCTCCTTGGAACAGCGAAATGACACCTCGCTGACAGAACCGCGCGAACAATGAGAACAATGGGGAACAAAATGGAACAAACGATACACCAAGAAGCGACAACACTTTCAAGTCATCAAAACTTGTATAAACAAACACAAAAATTAAAAAACGCGATACAAGGAGTCAAGCCATATAATCCACAAAAACCGAGATGAAGGCCCAAAACAGTAGGAAAACAAATGATACATATGCATGTGCGTGAACGGTGTTTAGTGCGTATGTACGAAGTGGGCTGTCTGAACGAAAAGGAGTTCGGAAAACAAGGGAAGCTGAGAACAAATTACTCACGACTACGGCATTCGCACTGGTCACGGACTAGAAAAAGAGGTGTGTGAACATCAAACGACGGGAATCGAAATAGAAATACGAGAAAGCGGCAGATAATGGAATGAATCGCAGATGCTGATTGGCAACGGCACATGTAAAAAGTCGAGCTTCAGCCGCATACCCCAAACTGCAGGATCGGTGAAAACAGACGGTAGCGCCAATCATGTCTAATAACGAGGATTTTGAGGGTCAGTTGTAAAGTTATATCCTAGAAAGTTCTTGGCAAAAAAGTCTTTCAACTGGCAGCGCCCTGGATTTTTAGCTGGAGATGAACATTTAAGTCAAGCAAGAAAAGTTCATGCACACCAGTAGTCTTAGTAAGTGTAACGTTTTGATATCGAAATCGAGGTAGAAAGGACAAGTGACAGCTCTGGAAGAGTAAGGCGACAAGCAAATAAGGCACCATGCTTATGAGATCAAAAGTTTTGGAATGTTATAAATTAGCGGATATAGAACGATCTCTCGCAAGAAAAGGTTAGCTAAAGAAACAAAACTCATCTTAGTGCAAAACAAAATTCCTAAGGAGCAAAACAAATAGGGATCCAAAAACTAATGGTAGCTTCTTATAACAGAATTAAAGAGATACCTCGAAATGGTGTTGGAAAAGGAGCAAACAACAACTCACCCCGCGTTTTTCATCACTAAACTTGTGGCCCAGAGAAACCAAACAGGCTTTGAATTCGTTGGGTTCGAGACGACCAGTGTGATCCCGATCAAAATGGTTGAAACAAGTTCGCAGGTCCTCCATTTGCTCAGCCGTCAATCCTTTGGAATCACGGGTCAAAATTTGGTTCTCAATTTTATTTACGGAATGATGTAAGGAAGTGAAGAGTTGTGCCCAGGCGACCCTCAAAGTTGGCATGGAGAGAGTGGTAAATGGGTTGTCGAAGACATAGGCATCCTCCAAAGCCTAGAAAGAACCGATTACAAAAGCAATGTGAAAACACTACAAGGGATATATATATGTATATATATATATTTATACATATATGCATATATGTATATGTATATGTATATATATATATATATATGTATATGCATGTATATGTATGTATATATACAACTCATGGGACCGATAAAACTGGCAGTTATGATCCAGGAAGTTGAAGGAGATAGAACCCCATGAGGTGCAATAGATTGTGTGTTGTAGCAAATACGGTAACCAAACAAAGGTTTATTCACTAAGTGGTCACCAGCAGCTTGGAACTGATTCTGATTCTGACTTAGGGTAAACAATCAACATTGAGTGTTTTCATCCTACTTGGTTACAATGCTCCAGATCATCCAATAGCTGTTTGTGTTTCGTTAATTTGGATTCTAGCCCTTTCAATTGCTCTCGTTGTTCCTCTAGCGTTCCCCGAGCTTCCATGGCATTTTTCGTGATTTCCGTTTTCTGCTGTTGAATGAGTCTGTCCAATTCAGTAGCTTTTTGCGCAAATTCATGCCGAAGCTTATCATTTGCCAACTGTCGTTGTTCTTCCGTGTGGAGCGCTTCGCTTCGTCTCTTAACCAACTCCTTGATTACCGCCCAACGTTTTGGCAATTCCTAAAAGAAAGAAAGAAAATAAGCAAGCAGAAGGGACAGAAATATCAAGTTGACATAGCTAATGACGATAAAAATATAACATACACGAACAGAAACCAGTAACAGTTAGGACAGCCCGGTAGACCCAAGGTTAACAGACGAACCGTGGACCAAGATGGGCAATTAATGAAGAGGAAATGCAGAATAGAGGAGCTGACAATTGAGCGTCGAACCGCACTCAAAAGACTCTCTCAATGTTCTTTTCCGCCACGGTTTTGACGGCGTATAGTCTATGCACAATACATTTTGCATAAATCTGGCAGGTGATTACCTACCATCCGAACCATGGAAAAGACGGATAACAATGACGGAGAAAAGACATTGAGTAATTTGCCGCACAGTTGGTCTTCCAACTCTACGTCCACTCCTTTATTATATATATATATATATATATATATATATATATATATATATATATATATAGTCTGAGGGTCTGGAATACTTGAGCATGATTGGCAGAATGTCGTAGAACGTGGCATGTTTTAAAATAAGCGCTAATATTCCATACACAAAAAGAATGAATGCTTGGTGAGAAGGATGAGCTCGCATAATGTCAGTGCAGCCCTTCTGACTACTGAAATACTGACCCAACTGCACACGAATCAAATTTCATATATAAGAATTAGCTCACATCAGGTTGGATGCTGGTATGAAGATTTCCAAAAGAGCTAAGTTTGTTTCCCCGAACCAGACAATCGACGTCCCTTGCACAAAACTTAATCGCTTGATCCTCCTTTTCCGTTCCTTCCAGCGTGCTCTCAAATGCCTTATGTGCAGACAAATAGCGCTGTGTACGGAAAATCGTAAAGCGTTTATAAGCAAGTGAAGATTCTAGCAACTCTAATCCTGCGACAATCTATCTCCCGAATAAATGAAGTACCAGTTATGAGTTTTTAAGAGGCAGAACAGCGCTTATCTAAATAGGCTAAATCAGTTACTTGCAGCAACGTACTGCTCAGTAAAATAAGCACGAGCAAGAGCAGCAAACAGAAATCGAAGTAATCAGCAACAATTGCATAAACCAGAAGACAACCACAGCAAACAGTTCAGTGACCACGTTTGCCAAAGCCAACATTCGACAGCTTGCAACTGGGATACGAATTGGACAAGAGAAGGCTTTTTTTAAGTCTAACTTGAACAAATCAAAGACGGGGAAAAGAAAATCAACTTTAATCAAAAGAAGAAACCAGAGACAAGGATTACGCGTAAAGAAAAAACATCAAAGTGAAATGCAGCGTTCGTAAAAAATGAGCTCACTTGGACTTCGGCCATAGAATGAATGATAGGCGAATCATGTAAATCCTCCTCTGTGTGCTCCATCCAATTTTTGAAAGGCTTCGTTGAATAATACAGAGGTAAAACGCAGAAATCTTCGGTTATTCAGGGACGTGGAAACATTAGGTGCCTTGAAGACAACTGACTAGAAAAGAAAGAAGACCAATACTGCGGGATGTTATTATTTCGTATTACTCTTTCCAACTGCTTACGTAAAACAATGTAAATTATGTATTATTCAGTTATAAACTGCAGTAAACGAGCCTAGAGGTTAAATTCAGTACAACAAGTAACTGACGTCATCCCCATGGCAAACGCAAAGTCTGTTATTAGTTTTTGTGAAAAAACCTGGGTTGCGCAATCGGATTACCATTGCTCTTCTGAAAGTTAAAGCCTTCCGGTCAGCATTGTGTAATAAGGGTTTAAAACATGAAATGGGGTCAACTGTGCGTTTGGTTATAATCACGTTTCGCGATTGACGACCCAGGGTCACGACCAGAATAATCATTCCGATGTAAATGTCACCACAACTGCAGGTGTACTGGTAAACGAGATGAGGCGGAATGTGACATCCGATTAAGTTCCACATTGGTTCAGAATGATTTTTCGGGTGGTTGGCTGGAGGTGGAAATGACGTCAGTTATTTGTATTAAACTTAACCTCTAGGGCCGTTTAGTGCAGTGCATAACTGAATATTACATAATTCACATATAGTTTTACGTAAGCAGTTGAAGAGTAATACGAAAAGTTAATATCCCGTAATATTGGTCGTCATTCTCTACAACTCAGAGAATGTTTTTCGTGTTTGTAGAAACGAAACAGGTTTATCAAGAGATCGAGCTGATTGAGCTTACCGCAGCCAGTTTTGCAAAGTCCAAATGAAGTTGGTCGATTTTCTCGAGAACTGGAAGAAGCCGCTGAGAAAAGCAAGACAATTGCAATTTTTAGCAGGATATACATAATGACTTCGATGCTTATCCATAGTATTCTTGATTAGATTCAGTGATAGTCACTGAAAACGGATTTTCAATGAGTGGATGGAGTGAATATTGGTAGTCCAAACAAAGAAATAAAATTAGGACCGAGAAGTGAAAACGTTGAAATTATATACACTTTCTTGGCCCGAAAAGCTTCACGGAATAGTTTTGGAAGTCGGCACTGGAGGATTGTTTCGCGCTCTACTCGAGCAACAGATGGGTAACACATCGCAACTAGGAGAGGGAGAAACAGAACTAAAGAATGAATCGCCAAATGAGAATACGAAGTCAGGGAAAACAAGAACTGAAGCGTATTTGTTGCCGTCCCGGAGACACCACATCACATTCCATTATTTATACGTCAGATTTGATTTTAGAAATGTTAAAGGTTAAACTTCTTAGCCATTTTTGAGAATTCCATCTGAAAAAAATACACATACCAAAATCAAAAACCGTTGTTCGTTTGTTTGTTTTGCTGTTTCAACTGCTTCCACTGATTTTATCTACCGCTACCTTCCGCTGATGTGCCACGTTTTGTTTGCCACATAGTCTGAAATCACGGAGATGTGAAATACAAGTATAGTTAAGGAAATAACCACTTAAGATGTTACCAAGACTACTTCCATTGCAAGGAGCTAGTGCGCTCTGATGAACTGATTTCCCTAAATACTTGAATCGTTTATTGAGATGGTGCTGTTCATGTTGGAAGGAGTATGCAGTTGCCTTCTTATTCTTCAAACAGATTGTGCATGGAGAACAACTGCCGAGATATCTTTCAAGGATGCAAGAACTAGCCGACGGAAGGCGATGTTCTATTCGCATACATTGAAATCAAGTCACCTGCTCCTGATGACCTTAAACATGAAGTGGTTTCCGATCTCGGACCTTAACGCCGCTCTTCGCCAATAACCGCGAAACCGGTCGTGTGCTTCCGGGGAAATTTTGTTCATCCATCCATATGCGAAACATTACTGAGAAGAAGAACCAATACTTTCGGGCCTTGTGCCCCCCTTTCTGCAGGTTAGCCTTTCCCGATCGACGAAAATCTTCCGGCGAATCAACATGCGATTCTTAAATGGATTTATCATCTGTTCACGCCCCTGACGATTCAAGTGAGATTCTAGTGAGACGACTCAGTTCACTTCGGTTTCCACAAGCTAAACCTTCACTGTGCTTACATTTTGGTCGCTACGCCATATTAATGCTTACTCAAAGGATAAATAAATGAGAAACAGTGGAAAATGATCTTCATAGTAAGAAACCGAGGAAATGTATAGAACAGGATCGTGAAAGTCCTGCGCATTGATTTTACGTTGAAGAGTAATAGGAATCAGAACAACCGAAGTAAGTAGGGATGGAAACAAACCAAAACAGTCAGGAGAAAAAGGATAGTGAACCAACAAACCCGTGATGAGCATGTCAGCTCCGCTGTCGCCTGGCTCATTACTCCGCCCAAACCTATATCGAGGTCGTATGTGGTTCCTAATTCCAAAGTCTCCGAGTATGGAAACTGGTTTCTTTCACACCAGGCATGAACCTCACAAATCAAATGAATAACCACTTTCGTTGACCTGCGCGCACTCACAGGACACGTACCAGGCTTCCGCTGCCTTTATTAACATTCGTGGTTTGAATACAACTGTTGACTCTGAAAACCACTTTTTTGACGGAATTATCAAGTTCTCCCTCGTCAGACTCAAGTTACTTCCCATTTCTTAACCACTTAATTTATTCTTGCTTCTCTCAGGTTGCTGTTTGTGCTTATTATCCACCAATTACATCTAATCTTTCTGATCCCCATGTTTTGACTTCCCTCCCCCAAACTTTTAAATTATGTGGCTGAAAACTGGGTTCTCTTCTTTCAGTTACTATCTTTGTGCCATCTGCCATTTCCTTACCACCAATGATTCTTTGATTTCTGAGTTATTAACTTCAAACACTGAGTCCATCTCCCAGATTACCATTCCTGATAACGTTAACGTCAACAACAGCGATTGACCACTGCACTCATGAGATTCTTCAACTATGGGGCATGAAAGCGAGGCATTCATTATAGTCAAAAATTACACCAACTGGTCGAATTTTCTAAACACAGTCCCGATCGTCTTGGCGACCGCGCAAACTCTCGACTTCGTTTTTACGTTCATTCCTTCATTATTCTCTAACATCACTTTCTTGTCTCCTCTGGCCTAATCGGACCACTGTCTCATTTCATTTCCCTCTATTTTTCTAACCCCGTCCCAACAATAAACTCTAGAGGCACCGTTTGGCGCTAAAAATCTGCAGAGTGGGGTGGTTTTCCTGAGTTTCTAGCCTGTTATCCCTGGAGCAACTATTGCTTTGAGTCCGACGTCTATGTGCCTGTTTCTTATTCCACTGAAGCTGTTCTTCAATGAATGAACCATTAGATTTCAAGCTACTGCGCGACCCCCTGAGCGGTTCAAACAAGTTTGGGATCATGTCGTCTGTCAGAACAATTTTGTGTAATACCGCTGGTTGCACCGACCCGACCAAACATCATGACCCCGTCTTGTGCAAGTTAGCAACAAATGTCTACTATTGTTCCATCACCATTTAGCGTTACCGAAAGTTCCTGAGGCTGCTGATCATGATCAATGGCGTCCGCTTCCTGAAAGTGAACCTTCACTGGCTGCACGGATTCCGTTCGCGTTTTTAAACGGACAATCTACTAACTATCATCTCACATTATTGGCGGGCTGGAGAGAGACTCACTTGGTTCTGCTGGACATCTCCAGGGCCTTCGATCAAGTTCCATCCTGCTCTCCTATCGAGGATGTCATGTTTCCTCAGCACGCAGGCCATCTCCGTCCAAGTCGACGAAGTCCTATTTCAGTCGTTCTGTGTGAATCTTGGTATTCCCCAAGGTTTCATACTGTTGGCTAAGTCACTGCCAACTTCAATCATGATTGTATTGCTCCCAGTGGACCATCTGCTCCCGATCTCGGACGGATCCATGCATGATGCTTATTCAGCCAAGTCTGTTTCAATGCGCCCAAGACTTCTCGCCATCCAAATTCATTCGAATATCCCCTATGTCTCTAATTAGATTTTGACTCGAGTTCTCTCCACTCCATTGAATCGCCTTCATTACTTGACTTATCTATAAATTCTACCTGTTTGCCAACCTCCCTTTGTGACAACACTTGCCCATCAGCCTGTGCGCAAATTAAGTTGTCTGTCTAATCCCAAACGTATTTTCAAGTCCGTCAGACTACTTTTTCTATACAAAGCTCAAATCTGCCTAACACCTTAAAAATGCACTTATGTGTAGAGCGAAGTTTCGCCTGCCACTAACCTCTTTTTCTACTTCACCCAATTCAACGAAACGCCGTCGGGTTGAATATTGATCGTCCACCTGAAATATAACCAGCTACGGCTTCCCCATCACTCCGGGAAGTGGTTTCATTCTGTCTGATCACTGAATCGACTGCAGTTCCCTGAGGCTTTCCTTTTTGCGAATCACGATGAACACATCAGGGCAGTCGGTTGCCCTGATTCTCCATTAGGAACTCCTCTCCATTTCGAAACTTGGTCTACACTTTAGACATTTCGGGCTTTCAATCAGTGTTTTAAAGAAGGCCCCATTTAAAGTAAGCCGGCGCAAACTGCAGAATCAAATGTGCTGTTCACTAAAAGTTGCTTTACAGTGAACTGTCTCTTGCATTGTCTAATCTGAACAACGAGATTACAATCTGACGTGGTGTGACGGCTAGCGTGCCTCCATGATCCAACGAGCTATACAGGATGGCTTATCTCAAGCCGAAGATCCAATCATGCCTGAAAGGTCAATCGGGGGCTGACCTGAGTGAGCAGCTCAGTGGGGAAAACGAGTAGAAGAATAATTGATCCAAGTAGATGGGCTTCCACTCAACTATGCCCCGCTGTCTTGCGGTCAGGTTCTTATCTGAACCAAAGGCTTTGGTTGAGAACCCTAATCGTTCTTCTGCTTAGTGGCTAGACTCCTCAGCAGCACCCGTCCATCAAACTCCATAAGTTACACGCCTACAAATAATTCCATACTGCATCGGTCGTCGCGCAGGATAATCAGGACCGCGCTGCCCATTGCATCGAGCGCAGATGGGGTGGGTAGTGATAAGTATGCCACTGCCCAGAGTTTCCTCTCTTTTATTCAACCTGTCTTTTCTGTCTCCAGACGAATCTATTTGCCCCTTCTGCCTACCCATAGTATCTTCATTGATAACATGCCCGATACTCGCAACGGTTTATTGTCAAGTAGTGTAGTAGGTGGTTTTCAGTCTGTTAACTCACATTTTCTCAGGCCTCGTCAGTCTATGAATCTCGGTTCCTTCAATGTGCGCACTTTAATGCAGGCTGGCTAACAGGCGTGTTTGGCTCTGACTGTGGACTCACCTTCGATTGATGTTTGCTGTGTGAGTGAAACACGAATTCAGCATTCGAGTAGACTAATTTAACTGACTGCGCCAACTGCCTCGTCAAGAAATTTGATGCACACTTCAGGAGACGAAGCAGCTCAAGCTGCGGGTCAACGCGGTATAGGAATAGTTTTGAAAGAGGAGGCTGAAGCAGCCCGTTTAGATTGGATCCCAGTCAACAGTCGCTTACGCGCCGTGAGACTGCAGGGATCAGTCGGCGTCCGAAAGGATAGTAGTGTTAAGCACAGTTTATTTGTCATTGCGGCAAACACCCCAACAGACTGCAGCACTGAAATGGAGAAAGACGAGTTTTACGATAACTTCGTCACTCTCGTTCGGAAGAGCAAACGCTCTGACATTGTAGTGGTAACATGTGACTTTATTGCACAAGTTGGAAAACTGAGTGCATCGGAGTCCTGTTTAGGTGGGCGGTGCGCTTTGCCTGCTCAGCGAACAGACACCGGGGAAAGACTTCTCCAATTCTGTGCAGATAATCATTTATTCCTATATGGTACGAATTTCCGACACAGTTCGCGTCTCACAGCGACATGGCGCTCTAACTCAACAGGTACTCTGAGTCAGATCGACCATATCGCAGTTAGCTACCGTTGGCGCGGTTCTGTCCAGAACTGTAGATCGTACTGGACCACGTACGTCAAATCGGACCATGCGTTAGTGTTATTGCGATTTTTGCTGAAAATCAGTGGCCACGAACGCAGGTCACAAATCCGATTGGCTGTCGAACGTCTGTCTGATTCGGCGATTCGCAACAGCTATGAACAGAAACTATCCGAGAAACTAACAACTCCGACGAGCAACAATGCAGATGAGCAGTGGTAAGAAATGAAGCAGGTGACGCATTTGGCAGCAAATTTCGCCTGTGGTCCTAGATCTACCGTTCATCAAAGACACTGGACCTCGCAAGGGTCGCTAAGTCTAATGGAGCAAAAACGCCAGCTCCCTATCTGCAAGGAAGCGAATAAGATGCGTCGTCAGTTTCAGCGTCAGCTGACGATATGCCTTTAGAATGACCGCGAAAACTGGTGGGTTAAGATAGTCGAAGAAATGGAGGAAACGGACGCTTCAGGTAACATCCAAAAAACTGTTTAGGCCTATATGCGACACCGGTAGGTGGCGACCTCGGGTCAGTAAAGTCGTGTGCGATAAGAATGGAGAGCTCATCCAAAGTAGACAACAAAGGCTGGACCGTTTGGCTGAGCATTTCAAGGATCAGTTTAGCTGGTCACACGCTCACCTATTTAGTCCGACGTCTGGAGCTGCGAATCCTTGGGAGGTGTCACTTGATCCCCCAACAGAAGTGGAAGTGCAGTCGAATATTCGGCTTCCAAGGAGGGGAAAAGCAACCGGTCCCGACGACCTTCCCCCAGTTCTTTCCAAACTGGGTGGAGAAGTGCTGATAAAATCACTTACTTCCTTGCCACATGATATTTGGAACGAGGGGCACATTCCGTTATCGTGGGGTGAGTCACTGATTGTACCCATCTCCAAGAAGGGTACATATAGTGACTGTAGCAATCATCGTGGGATTAGTTTAATTCCGATGGTAACTAAGGTGTTAGCTTCGAGAATGCTGCGCCGTTTGACACCGATTCGCGAGAGTAATATCCGCGAACAACAGGCCGGATTTCGTCCAGATCGAGGTTGAATCGACCAGATCTTCACATTTCGGAATTCACTAGAAACGCGTTACACACAGCCGCTCTACGATCTCAATCTTTCTCGACTTGAAAGGTGCTTTCAACTCCGTGGATCGACCAGCACTATTCAGTGCTCTCCACCGGAAGGATATGCCAACGAAGTTTGTGAACCCGTTGCGAGCATTGTACTTGCATACCTATGGTCGCGTTAGGGTATAAGGTAAACTGTCAAGTTCATTCGAAACGACTACCCTAGTGGCGTTCGACAACGGAGTCCCATCTATCCATTCCTATTCAACTTCGTCATGGACGAGGTGATGGAAGATGCCTTGGGAGGTCTCCAAGATGTGGGAGTCAAACTGTGAAATGGAGGGAAGCTGTATGACTTAGACTACGCAGATGACGTTGTGTGCCTTTTCGAATCTGCAGACCATGCACAATGGGCACTATATAGACTGTCGAGATCGGTCGTTCGGTTTGGCATGTGCTTTACCGTTTTACCCACCTACCGAACCGTAAACCAAGGCTGTTGGCTTTTTGTTAGGTCTTATTGATCAAGAGACTAGACTCATCACTATGTACAGGAGAACTGTTGACCCACAATGTATGTCGTCCCTGGCGTTAGCTAACGCTGTTTGTTTTTCCCTGTGCTGCTTCTTGTCTCATTCTAACGCAAATCAACGTTTTCCTCGCGCGGTCGAAAAAATTAAATGAAGTGCTTGCATCTTGCCTTCTATCCGTTCCATTTAAATAGATCAAAGAGACTAACTGTTACAAATTTCTCAAAAGAACCCTGGCAACATTACGCCAGCTTTGGACTGACTGTTGACACTGAGGTGCAAAATCACTGTGGAGAAAACTCGGGTTGACTATTTGAATCAATGACTCTCCAGTTCTCAGTTTCCAAACCAATGGCTGAAAACACTATCCAGAGAAAAGTTACGGAGGAATAATGCAAACTTGGTCAGCATTGTGAATCCCAGAACCAAAGCTCTCAGAGAAGGAACAGTGAAATCTATCGAAACAACGTTTCGCTCTTCATGCTCATCTTTTATGTGCCGCATAAGATTCGAAAACGTCTCGAGAAATACTCGAAAAACCAGGATCGACTCATTTGATAAGTACCCAGGAAGGATTTGCAAACCCAAAGAAACTCCCATGTTTCTTAGTGACGCCAAGAATTTTGTTCACAGTCTCGTGGACTCAAAGCTGACGAAGGCTGGAAAAGAAGTTTTTCATTGGGTTCCAAATTCAAGTTGACAGGCAAACACATAAACAAACCACAAACCGAAGCTGAATTTGAAAACCCATATGACCAAATGAAAACCCTCACTCCAATCTCGGATGACAAAGCAGAGTGGTTCAAAGCCAAACTAGTGGGCATAT
The DNA here is from genome assembly GCA_008360955.1 of Fasciolopsis buskii. Classification (NCBI taxonomy): domain Eukaryota; kingdom Metazoa; phylum Platyhelminthes; class Trematoda; order Plagiorchiida; family Fasciolidae; genus Fasciolopsis; species Fasciolopsis buskii. Next base: position 109,124 of record LUCM01002665.1, on the reverse strand, counting down.
CCAAAATATTTATCTCAGCACCCATCCAACGGCAATGCTGCTTAACACGGCAGCATAACACAGGCAATTTAAAGAGATAGATGTCCAATTCTTTCAATCCCATAAAGGATCGGGCATTGTGATCATGAAAAACCAAGATTATCTCGATAAGATGGAAAATTCCAGAAGCTGTCAAAAAGTCTACCGGTAAGCTTATCCAAACGCAGCACGTTTCATGATAGCTACTTCGTATCGACGACCAAGAATATAAAGCGAACCTCCGGATCACCGGAAAAAGGACGGAGCTGAAATCTGTAGCAAAGGTTCTCTACGTTCAAGAAAGCGGCGTGCATAATTGATAGTAATAATCTATGACGTTCAAAATGAAATAGATAAGGAAGAAGAAAGCTACAGCTGTCGGAGTCGGCAGAGTCAACATGTTTGGAAATCGGAAAAATCACAGCTGCTTTCTAAGTGGGAAAGGTTTTCTGTCAGAGGAACAGAATCGTGCGGCCAGATGCCGATTTAACTAGGATTTACTTAAACGTAAGTCATCATTAACCTGAAAATCAAAAATTGACACTCAGGCGACGTTTTGGTGGATTAACAACGCACTCACTAATGCCGTGGGGCAGGACTCCCCACCGTCACTATAACTGAGCAGCGGAGGTGATGCAATCTATAATCCGTAAGGCCTACTGCACTCACTTATAGGAGACCAAAAAACTATGACCCTGAAGTTTCGACCATCATAAAACTCAATAAAACATCGACAAATCAGACGTGATAACGAGCCGATCGACAAAGAATTTTCATTTAACTGCTGCATGTCCCGAGACATTGAGGCATAACCTTGTCATCTCCCAGTTTGGAAAAAAGGCTTGTAGAAAAGGCTAAGGTTGTTTTAAAGGTGAGGCATCTCTAAACGAAATGTGCCATTTAGTTAGGAACATTATATCCAAAGAATTCTCTGAAGTAGCTGGAGGTGGTCAGGCGGATTAAACGCCAATCACCGCAAGGGTCAGAAGTTCGAATCCCAGATCTGCCGGTCGCTCTGGTGGCAGACGGCAACTTGCTGTCGCCCGGCTCGTTCCCACACCTAACCTGGTGAAATCCTATTTGGTTAAACCCAACTCCAAATTTCAGGGTCGCGGTTGCCGGCCGAACGCGTATCCGTGTAGTGGGCTCTAGTGGCTATGGGACGTCCCTTTCACTGCACCCATGCTTCAAGCATGTCATAATAAAAAACACGAATCTTTATTAGTGTACCCAGCCATAAATTATAGGTTTCTCAGCAGCTTGAAACGGATTAAATTACCGTGCGTCATTAAAAGTACAGACCTGAGGAACTACAGTTGGGTAAAGTAAAAATAGCACTTACGGCAAGTTCATGTTCACGATTCTCCGAAAGACGCTTCATTTCTTGTGTAGTAGAGAAAATAGTTGAATAACGGCTATTCACGATCTGCATGTTGTGGTACTTCAACTTTCTGGAATGCCATGAAATTGAGCATCGGTGAGTTATCGATTAAGTGGAAAAATTGGAATGTGCATGCGGTAATGAAGTCCGACTGTACAAACAGTCACACGCAGTATGTCAGCGACTATTCAGGAGAATGACGAAAACTGACAACAAAGTTAATATTGAAACTGTACTTATTTCCCGATAAATTAAGGAACCATATCGCTTCGTATTCTAATCGTGGCATTCTGTGTGGTTAATAATGACGCATGCTCTCTCATCATGCCACGGGAAACGGCAGATTTCATTTCTTCATACCAGAGAAGATAGGACATCAGGGTCTAAGTAGATTAGGCATCTGCCGACACAAAGATCAAAGATTCGAATCCCAGCCTCGTCGATTAGTTTGCCGTAATTCAATCTTACCCGACTTGCTATTACGTCTGACCCACCGAGACTGCACGTTTCTAGGGTAACGATCGTCAACGTTCCCATCACAGCAATGGGATTTTCGAGCTGTGGCGTAGGCTTGACTGGACATTGGAAAGTCTAGTGAGCAACTACTGTATAGCAAGCCACGTTGGGTTGCTCATATGTCCTCAAAAAAACTACTCTGAACCGGGTGGCCAAATACTACAGGAGCCAACAACAAAAACAACTAGGAAAATGGGCAATACACCACAAGATAACTGCAGGGCTTTACGAAGATTTGCGATACTCCCATCCATCCTTTCATACCTCACACAAATTGTTTTGGTATCACAATTCACTGTTTCTCTTACATTCTCACATCCATCGAGAAATACAGTCGTTCGTACTTCCGGCACTGTTTCTGGGGGGGGAGCTTGCCTTAATGCTTAATACTGGACGACGACGAGTGCTTCTGCTTGTCTTTTCGTATTGGTTTACATCAGCATCGTCCAGTGTTAAATGCTAAGGTAAATTCCACCAATCGCTGCCTTCCTAAACGTGTTATATGTTGCTTGGGTTGACCATGTAAAGGGGAGGAGGAAAGGACAAGGATGAGAAAAAAATATTGCAGTAGCCAACACGTGAAGTACGGATTTAATCTGCACAAACGCACTTTATCAACCACTGATCCAATGGAAATGACAACATAATCACCTCTGTTCATGGTTCACTGCCATATCCGACAGTGTCTCCGGCCAGTTGGTCGAAGGGTCCTTTGGACTTCAGACCACGAAGATGTGATACACCTACTTAACCTAAATTCATTGTACAATTTCTCATCCGGCGCTCCCACGACATCCGTTGACCCTCAAGTGACTTTTTCCAGTCCATGAGAGGAACTCAAAATAGGGCACCACACGGCATGCGAGTGCCCACCATATGCAACACATGATCCAACCAACAGGGTCCGCTCAGGTAAATGAACTATGAGAGGATATTGTTCTCTAAACCAACACCCAATACTTGATTCCTACACTGCCCATTGATCATTTCATCGCTTCATCCAATCCTAGCGATACTACGCATACGTCGATGATCAAAAATCTCCAAGAGACAAACATCACCAGGTAAACTTCGTCTCCTAAAAATAAAACAGGAGTGAGCGCAATGCTGCGCAGTACACCCGACCTTTCAACTTCAGCAAAATAAAAGATCAGCGAACAAGTGCTTCAACACAGCGTACGGTGCTTGGTCTTGGACATACGCGTGCTCATCTCCACTAGCATGCCACCATCCTTCGTCAGGCAGCTCCATAGTCAATAATGGTTATTTCCGTGCCATTGAGTGTCAAGTTTCGTCTAATCTTGTAGCAGGACTTTACGCATTCGTTTTTTTTGTGTTTCATTGAATCTGCTTTCGCCGGCTGATGCCCTTTTTTGTCCTTGACGTCCTTTTAACACGACGCGCGAAGACTGATACGTATTGAACAGACGTATCCAGCTCGTACACTGGAGATCCGAGTTTTTAATGTTTTGGCCAAGAATCCGGCATCCAGGAACTCAGCTGTATCGGTCGACTGACGCCCTCATCTGATTTTTCTGCACTGTTTCACTGACGCCTGTCAACGAACCATGAGGCTCCGGCTTATGATATTGCTGACTTTGGCGTGATTCTCAATGAAAGGGTCGAAGTCGCACAACAATTCGCCCGGATCTCTATCTTCCGTCGGTTAGTTGCAGTGAGACCTACAGGTTCCTGCAAAGTAAACAACTGTCGTCCCAACAGAGAGAATTCATTTTCCGTCTTGACTCATGCACCCACAAACTGAAGCCCCAGTGCAATTAAAGGAATCATTCCACGAAAGCCACAGGGCCGAGTTGATCTCGTGATTTTACCAATAGATATATCCTGGAAGAATGCGCATGCGCAGGTTTTTCTGATATCGTCTCCAGTCCTGTAGAAAAAGGCCGTTTGGTACTCATCACCAAGTCAGTGGTAATGAATTTGAGTCGTTCACGTTGTAACTAGTTACAAAAGACAGAAATGCAGACAACAATGCTGCAACCCCCGGGGAGCGATAAGCTCTTGTTCCAGCTCATTCAACATTCGTATGAACAGGACTACCTGTCGCCGGCTCCCGGTGGTTTGCTCATCCCCATTATGCGCCGCTTACCTGCTAAACAATTTTTACCAGAGGTTTGGAAGACGGTTACCTGTTTCGGGTTGGACACCCGCGCAGTACAAAGTGTACAGAGGAACCACGGATTACGATAAGCAATCGGCAACCTAAAGGAGGAATCCGGAGGCATCAATATGAAGGCTGGATCCTCCTCTTTCGCCTTCCTTTCTTTCCTCGTCCTCCACCACTATTTTTATTGCGATTCCGATGGCACTGGATACAAGCTATATATATATATATATATATATATATATATATATATATATATATATATATATATATATATATATATATATACTGTATTGATCACCACCATAATTATCGTTTAGCGTTAAACAGCAAGGCAAGCCTCACTGACCGCTGCCTTTTCCCCGTAGTTACACGTTTCTATGAAAAGAGTGAATATCCAAGGGAACAGGGAGTGGATCTACACAGGCGGGAAAAGATAAGACGTTGCCGCAGCCAACACACGAAACAGTCCAACTGTACAAACGCACGTGTTTTCAATCATTTTGATTCGATAGAAAATCACAACACGATCGCCACGGTTCACTGCCAGCTAGTTGACGGGTCTTTCGGACACCAACCACGAAGAAGTGGGACACCTACGTTACCTATGTTCGCTGTAGATTTTCTCATTCCAGGTTGCCGCGTCATCTGTTTACCTCCAGGTGGCTTCTTCCATTCCTTGGGAGGAACCCAAAATAGAGCAGGAAATGGTAGACGAGTGTTCGACATACGCAACACGTGACCCAACCAGCGTAGTCTACTAAGTTTCATACGATGAAACAAGGTATTCTGAGAACCGGAACCTAGTACTAGATTCCTTACCTCTACATTACTCACCCAGTCAATCCATCCAATCCCAGCCATACTACGTAGACATCGGTGGTCGGAAACCTCTAACCGAAGAACACCGCCCACACGCATACTCCATGTCTCGCAACCGTACAACAGAACTGAACGTCCTGCAGTACAATACGCACGACCTTTCAGCTTCAGTGAAATATCAGGCCGACGCCACAAGTGCATCAGTCCAGCGTAAGCTACCCGAGCCTCGAATATGACATTGTTGACGAGTTGAGTGCCTGAGAAGTGCATCCCTCTGTCATAGCTGAGGTCGCGTTAGGGCTTGTAGCTAGCTTTTGCCAAACGAGTACGACAAAGTTATTCCATATCTCAGCTGCTTTTCACTTCTGTCGCAGACGATGTTCTACAGAACGCTTCATCTGGTCTAACACGTCACATCACGAACTGCGAAAGCCAGAACAACTTCGCGAACCTGTGACACTTTTGACACCATCCAGCCCTCCCTCAAGGAAGAGGTGCACAATGCCACAGTTCGCAGTGTTCTTCTTCGCAATTGCGAGGCCTAGCCTATCCGTGTTGAGGATGCCCGGCGACTTTCTGTGTTCGACCATCGATGTCTCTGAAGTACTGCCCGTGTCTGGTGGCAACATCGGGTGAGCAATAACGAGGTGCGCCGTCGTGTGTTGCGTGCAGACAATCTGCCTCTTACTGAGGTAATCGCTCTACATCGACTTCGGTGGCTTCGACACGTATTGTGTATGCTTGCACATCGTCTACCCTTCTGTGCTCATTTTACACGTGCTGCGCAAGACTGGAAAAAGCGATGCAGCGGTCAGGCTATGACTTGGCGTAGAGATATGAAGAAGTCATCTTCGCTTTTGGCTTCAGTTGGTGTTCCCCGCCTTCCTGGTTGGGGCCCAAGAGATGCGAATTGTTGTTGGTCGGAGACGCTGAGAGATATGACTGAGAACCGAAGTCGATGGGGTGAATGCTGTATGGCCTGTCTGGAGAACTCATTGCTCTGAAGCAAACATCGAAAATATCCAAAAAATCACAAAATGTGTACAGTGATATAACAAAAGAAAACAATTGGTTTGCGACCTTTCTTAATTTTCCTTTTTCATCCACTCTTTTTTAGAATTCCTTCAACAAGTGATTGTATTTCATCATGCTTCATTTCAAGCAGGTATAACATTTAAATGAGCCGCCTCTTAACAGGTGGGGAATAAAGTAGTGGTGGACGAATTTAGCTTCGTACCAGTCGTGAATATGTTGAGCAAATCTTTGCATTCTGGCAGTCATTAAAGCATCGTCAAGCCCTCCTAGATATTTGCATTGGTCTCGACAACATCAATGGGATTATAGCACTGTTTGTTGAACTTTGGTATGAGGAGAATGGTTATGCCTTTCTCAAATGATTATACGGTAACATTTCCGGTCAAGTTAAGACTTTCGTTAGCGTCTCGTGCCCTTTGTTGCCTTCAGTGGAGAGGGAAAAGACTGCCTTGAATTATCATTACTCTTCGGTTTGGCGATGGATGCTTTACAAAATGCTTTGTCTGGTCAAGGAGACGATGGGATGGAACTTGTCACAGAGAGTGAAATCTGTGAACTAGTGGTGACGGCCAGAAAATTCAAGGTTTGGATTATCTTCGTGACTGAGGTATCAAGATAGGGTATGCGCCTTGCACCTTCAAAATGCAATGTACTTCTCCAACACTGGCAAAAGCCTGAAGTTGCATTTACCATGTGGCGAGACAATGCAGCTTTCGTGAATCTACGACACCTGGGGGTGGCACGGCCACGACGCCGATTTTTTTCTCAAGAAAAGGATGTAAAATGCTATGACTCATAGTATTCATACTTATGGACACTGGATCCAGTCCCCACGGGTTAAGGATGCCCGGCCCCTGTCTGCACTTGAACACTGATGCCCTGAAGCACTGTTAGAGTCCGGTGTGAGCACCAAGTGAGCAACTGAGTGCGTCGCCGTGTCGAAAGTAAGCACTTACCCACTGACCGAGGTGGTCGCACTGGACAGTCTAAAATGAATTGCTTGCCTATCTTACAGCTTTTCGAGATTTCATCGAACTTGCTGGCTAACAGAAACGATGAAGCAGTCAGGTTATGACTTGGCGCGGAGGTAGGACGATGCTAGCTTTGGTCATTCCCTCGGTCCATGCATCCCGTCCTTTCGAATGGGATCCAGGAGATAAGGATTGTGTTAGGGTGAAACCGAACTGCTAACCTGTGCCATTGACTGGAAAATAAACCAGGTGTGAAATGACTACTAACTTTCAGTTGAGTCAAAAACAGCACCTAAGATAGTGGTTCATTCTTAATCCAACATTTTTCTCGCAAACTTCACTGGGACATTCCAAACTTATCCGGGGCCGCCAATCCAGCAACTGCCCATTAACGGTAAACAACTCCCATACGTAAGGTCAGCAGAATACTTAGGATGGCGGATGTAACTGTAATGCGGGTCGATAGCGCCAAAACAGCGTTCATTATGTATGTATATATATATATATATATATATATATATATATATATACGCATGGACCAGAATTAGTCAAGGCCACGGCGGAAGAAAGCCAGCAGAAAAAAGGAGATATGAGTTCGTCGCCATATATTTCAGCTTCTCCAGACTTCTGCGTCATATCAAGTGACCACAAAATAAATGGTTACCATAAAGATAATTCGAGGTCGAATTATTCGGACAAGCGTGTCTTTACCTTGATTAGCTTTGATCGGCGGTTGAAAACATGAACCCGTACTATAAAGAAGCACGTAAAACTCGTAGACCTTTAATCGGTCTATGGGGCTCAGCAACGGGAGAAAAATGGACCGTGATCTGCCTTTAGGTGGCTCTGGCCGTACTGTGATCAATATTGGACTGACAGTGGTGAAACGGATAAGTCCGGGGTGTTTGGACGTGAAGTTCGCAGGTCCAAATGGTCCCATCTCGGTCAACTTCCCCCTCCTGGCACTCCCTCCTTAGAAATGATATAGACTGCTATTTCATTAATAAAGGAAGTAAAACAAAACGATAATATCCATTGGGCTGAATACTTCTCTACCAGATAGTTGGGCAGAAGTTAAGGGGTTACATTTTACGGAGTATCCAGTAGCCTTCCAACTCCAAATGAGAAAGCGAATACATTCGTCCATGAATAAGAAGCACTTACGTCGAAGTCAGAGGGGCAAAAACGATGCATCTCATACGGCAAACCATAATCAGCAAAAATTGAGTACAATAAGCTTACGACCCAGATTATTTCGAAAGTTCGCTTACTAAAACCGACACATTTTGCGCATGGGCAAATAAGATAACAGCAGGTGTTCTATTATAGAACTTCAGTGTGCAGTAATTTGCAAATGGATTGTCACAACTATTATCCATTAGATGATTCGCTTCTACTCCTAACCTATTGGAAGTTCAAAAAAATTCTTCATTCTTAGACTCAAGGCCACCGCAGGTTTTCTTGGGAATTTAAGAGATATCCTTTTTTACCACCCCACCCCACCCCGTACACTCACAAAATACGAAAGCTAGACACATTCCATTACACCATCGTCGCCTCTATTAAAAACAGTTCAATTATTCTGCAAAAGTTTTTGCCAGATTTGGGTGTTTTTATGGCCTTATCAACCAGACCTAAACAAGGAAAAAAGTGACTATGTTGCGTAATCTCCATGGAGGTCGAGTTTCTGTATGGAAATTTTTGGGATAAAGAATAGGACAATAGGGCACAAACCCGAATATCACGAACATGCGTGTTCATATTCGAGGGTGGTGTATTAGTAGCTAGAAGTGAAATGATGATACATGCAAGAATGATGTGAAGGTTTTTCGAGTGAAGGGTCGAGTAGTTTGCTCATGCACACATGCTACTCACATGTTTAAGATTTAGCAAAACTCCCGAATCTAGTTAAACGAAATGGCAGTTTAAACTAATGCGCTACGTAAGCAGAACAGGCGATATACTTCAAAGCACGGCACAGCACGTAATAGTTGTAATCTGTTGCAAACCTCCCGGAGCCTTCGAGATTATTCGGTGTAAAGCTTAGTGCTAAGTTTCAAACTGATGGTAAATTTTCCAGTTCAGCTATCCTAACTACAAGTCAGCCCAAATCAAAGGTCTTAAATATCAAGAGGTAATTTGTCTGGTTTGATGACATTAAGCATGTCTAGCGCATTACGGTCCCAATTTTCGACCCTTTCAAACTGATTTCTCTGAAAAAACATGGAAAGATGAAAAGGGAAACTCAAAACAAATCAGTTGACTCATATTTGTACAATAAAAGCTAGTAAACTGAACAGGAACGGTCAGTTCTGAGTAGAACCTTCACAAAGACTATTTGATGAAAGAAAGCTTGCCAACAAGATGACTGTTTCGGAGAGGACCTATAAGTCAAAATTGCCATTTCAACGCACTTAGCCGAACAAAGGAAACCCTCTAAGCACAAAGGCTGACCGCACTAACTAGATGAATGAACGGACAAAACTGTGGACGAAACCCAAAAAGATTTGACCTGCTTGGAAAATGATGAAAAGTTGTAGTGCGTTGTGTGCATCGCAGTCGAGGCCGAAATAAAACTTGGAATAACAGTGCGGAAGTCTGTCCTGCAGTCACTTCTGTCTCGGCTGAAAAGCCGGAGTTGAGTTTGGGTTGATTTTAATGTACAACTGGGTACCTATGAAAATTTTGGTGTAAGGTGACAAACTATTTCGCATTATTTTTTGATGACAACAATCTGTTTATTTCATGAAGATAAGGCTAGCAGCAAACTAATTAATCAATATCAATTTTCTAATAAATTCGTCCAGGTAGCCAGCATCTGGGAAGGGATGAGCTGCTATTGTTAGATTCATTATTTAAAGAGTTCCAATCCAAAAATCACGATTATTTTTTAATCACACCTTTATACTCGCTTCACTTCAAGGCGGTGCAGAGACATTAATCAAACCCGAGTAAATCAACGCGAAGTTAATAGTCATAAAACCAGAACTGAAACCATGTTGAATTCCGATATTCAAACTGAGCAAGCTAAAACAGCAGCACTTCCGCAGACGAATTCGCTAATGCTGATTGGGGTATAAGTTTAACTCACCATCTAACTTTAGCGCTATTTTCACGGCTGGGCTCTTCATCGATCGACAGTTTACTTGTATTTCTGTGCTTTATCCAGGCCTAGGAACTAGCGTGTAGATGAAATCAAAATGCATGGGAAGACTATCGGTCTTCGAATGACGGTTTTTTCTGTAATGTCGTTCGAATATGGTCAGAGAATTCTCTCAGCAACTTGGAGGCGAGACGTAGGGCTATTGGGTCACAGAGCCCAGTCGATCGAAGAGGAACCAAAGTTGAGTAAATTAATATGGTTGGGGCATGTGATGCTTATGCCGACAGATTGATTCCCCGGTACGTGCTGCTTTCCAAAGAAGATAACGGTTGGGAGATGGGTCAGAGTAGTCATTCTGTGAGATGGCGAAAAGCTATGAAAACCCCGACCAGTGGACCTTTCTCTAGTAGGCTAAGTTAGATTACCGAGTTGGTGTCTGCGAGATTCTCCAATGCGAATGATTGGAAACTTTGAGTGATGCGGCTGAATGCCGCCATTAGTGACGTTCATGCATCTGAGGAGTCACCCTTTCTTCGTAATTCTTTTGACTTTTTCACTTAAAGAACTTTCTTTCACTAATATTTAGTCCTCTAGGTAGCAACCATAACCAAAGGACATTATTGCAAGGTCAACAGTTGCATAAAATGAACTGGAATGAAATGAACTATATAGTAGGCGATCAAATGTTGACGCCGACGGTTGAATACACCGAAGTATGCAATCAAACCAAGATTAGTAACTTTCATTGTCATCCTCACTGCATTTTATTCCGCATCTAGACACAAAAACTTCCATAAAATCAGCATCTGACAAACGGAACTGCGAAACGCTGGAACGACAATGGTCAGACTCGCGAAATTACGCTGGATATCACAAAAAAGTGGTCATATAAAGCAACGTACGCCAACTCATCGGCCAGGGCACGAATACGCTCCACCCGATCATCATTTGCGGCTAACTCTGATTGGAAAGCTTCGTGGCGCTTCATCAAGGCTCGCAATTCGGGGAGGTTGCACGAAAGGTAATCCTTGGATGATAACATAGAGGGTTTACCTTTGGCCCATGCCTCATGTGTGCTGCAACGGATTTCGAACTTCCTGACCAGATATTCAACACGTCGCAAACTTTGCATTTCCTCCAGTAGCCATTCCTTCAACCATGAAATAGTCACAAGCAAGAAATAAGGACAAATCACAGCAGACGCAGTCAAAACAAAAGCACGCCATAATGAGCGAATTTTTAGGTGCAAGTGTGATAAGACATTGAGAAGTCGTGTGGGTAGTATCTCACATTGTTGGTTATCCTGAGGTTTTGATCGATGAGCCTGGCGTATAGATAAACTAAAATAAACGTTTTTTATATCAACAAAAAAATTAGGGAGAAGGTCGGTTCAAAACTCCGAACTGCAAAAGTGAATTTCAAAATCCCTGAAGATAAAGGTAATGTACCCACCTCGTACAATTTGTCAGCTTTTTCCAGTTCGTCCCACTTGTTCCCAATCGATGATATGTATATTTCTGCAGCCGGAATGTACGGAACACGATTACTCAGACGCAAACGAGTTTGTATGGTATTATATGTCGTTTCGAGCTTTGCTTTATCAAGCAATCTTTCTGGTTTCTCCTGGCGCCGGTAGACACGAGAATCAGACTGAAGTTGTTCGATGGCTGCAGTGGTTTGTTTTGGTTCGCGAAGCTGCAAGAAATGGGGATTTTCATAAAACAAATGAGTAGGTCACAACAAATAATCACCGTAGTTTTCAAATAGCACGGACAACCGAGTTGCGTAACCACCGGAAGATCCATCAGCATTTTTCGACACCCGAACGTTTACGATGCAATCCGAGACCGAAAGGCTGTTTTTGCCCAAAGAACATTATTAGATAACAAAAACGTTTGTATGTCGTCATAGCCCAGAGACCGAAGCAGGCAATCCCAACTTTCTAAATGAGACATCCCATGACAAGTTCCAGAAACCTTTTGTAATTCACCATTTCGGGTTAGTTGAATGGGTTGCTGAGCTGTCTGAAAATTATTGGAAATGAAGACAAGGACACTCGAGCGTATCAGAAATGTCTTGCATTCCGCCGTCTTAGTGATCCTAACACTAAGTTCCTGTACCTTTATGGCGCACACCAGTCCATCCTGGCTGACGGCAAGCATAATGAAGTACGGCTCAACACGAGACGTGAACTGAGGGCAAGCTTATGTAGGGATTGTGAGATCCGAGGATCCACCACAACTGCAAAAGGCTGATGCTAAGGCGAATACCCGCAGTGTTGGGATCGAAGAAATACCCCCCCGCCGCATGCCGTGAGTGGAGCTAATAGGTGATATGACTCGGTATCCCAGTCAATGGTGTCCTTTCATTTGAAATCGTTCTGTTCTATATAATTGTTTCCTTCATTAGTTTGCAGTCGATATTCCACTATTCAACGACCTATTTTTTTCTCTTCTAAACAAATGGCACCGTGAGATAACTTTCGAAATTAGAGCACGGCGATGCAAAAAGAATTGTTTCGAATGGGAGTAAAATAACCCAGATCCTCATATGAAAGCACTGAATGAGGAAAACAATCTGCGAAGCTAATACTCCGCCTAAACACAGTCAGCGGCATCGTCTTGTATGCTGGATGGAGCACTTTAGTAAAGTTTCGGTGACTCCCAGCGTCAGTTCCTTTCATAATTTTTTTCGGCACACATCCCAAGCTACCACAAGTCCATCTTCTGAGAGGGAGACCGCAAAGAAACCAACCCCTTGCGATGTTATAAAACGACGGACTTTGGTGGCCAATCACCAGTTCTATTTCGAGAAGCAAAAAACGGAAGTGTCTAAAAGAGCACAAGCTTGTTCCGCGAATGTTCGACATTTCTTGATGGTTCGACCTTCGTGGCAGTAACCGATTGTTAAATCGTTCGTTAATAAGGACTCGCACGGGGACTGAGTAAACCACACGATATTAGCCTCATCCGGATTTTCCCATGTCAGGTTGCCGCGTCATCTGTTTACCTCCAGGTGGCTTCTTCCATTCCTTGGGAGGAACCCAAAATAGAGCAGGAAATGGTAGACGAGTGTTCGACATACGCAACACGTGACCCAACCAGCGTAGTCTACTAAGTTTCATACGATGAAACAAGGTATTCTGAGAACCGGAACCTAGTACTAGATTCCTTACCTCTACATTACTCACCCAGTCAATCCATCCAATCCCAGCCATACTACGTAGACATCGGTGGTCGGAAACCTCTAACCGAAGAACACCGCCCACACGCATACTCCATGTCTCGCAACCGTACAACAGAACTGAACGTCCTGCAGTACAATACGCACGACCTTTCAGCTTCAGTGAAATATCAGGCCGACGCCACAAGTGCATCAGTCCAGCGTAAGCTACCCGAGCCTCGAATATGACATTGTTGACGAGTTGAGTGCCTGAGAAGTGCATCCCTCTGTCATAGCTGAGGTCGCGTTAGGGCTTGTAGCTAGCTTTTGCCAAACGAGTACGACAAAGTTATTCCATATCTCAGCTGCTTTTCACTTCTGTCGCAGACGATGTTCTACAGAACGCTTCATCTGGTCTAACACGTCACATCACGAACTGCGAAAGCCAGAACAACTTCGCGAACCTGTGACACTTTTGACACCATCCAGCCCTCCCTCAAGGAAGAGGTGCACAATGCCACAGTTCGCAGTGTTCTTCTTCGCAATTGCGAGGCCTAGCCTATCCGTGTTGAGGATGCCCGGCGACTTTCTGTGTTCGACCATCGATGTCTCTGAAGTACTGCCCGTGTCTGGTGGCAACATCGGGTGAGCAATAACGAGGTGCGCCGTCGTGTGTTGCGTGCAGACAATCTGCCTCTTACTGAGGTAATCGCTCTACGTTGACGACGGCGGCTTCGATACGTATTGTGTATGCTTGAACAAAGTCCATCTGTTTGTGCTCATCTTGCAAGCCATGGGCAAGATTTCAGGGAGCGGCGTGGCGATCAGGCTACAAACCGGAGTAGACGCATGAGAAAGTCAACTTCAGTTTTCATATCGGCTGATGTCTCCGACTTTCCTGGTTATCGCCGCTAAGAGATAAGGCTCATAAAGGAAGTCAGTGGTGCGAATGCTGCATGGCTAGTAGGTAGAGCTCATGTCTGGCGAAAAACCGTGAGTAGAATACAAAGTGCACACTACGTACGAAGAAAAGGGAAACAAGAATTATTTTTCGTTCATTATTCAACGGCGCCTGGCTGATGTTCGTTAGGAAAATCCATGCGTGAGTAACAGACGCCCACATGCCCCCGCCGAACGTGACGGCTTATCGCAGGAACGACTGCTCAGTTCAACCAGTAGCATTATTAGCCTTGCGCGGACGTACTCCGTTTTCGGACCGCCCACCTCTTCACTTTCGGAATACCGTGTACTATACTACCTGGTATTCATTGGCTTTATTACAAAAGAATTCTACCCTTGGCAACTTTTACTAGCAACTTTACTAGCTTCATAAAAACCGTTGAGACCAGCCAGGCCTTACAATTTGAACTCTTAAGGTAGGCAAATATTATCTACTTAATTCCATTTCTAATTTTATATCTAACGGATCATTGCTACTGAAGCCGCCGATCATTCACTCATAGGCGGTCGCCAGTTGGCTCAGCAAGTTTAGTGCCTGCAATTCAAGCTTACCATGCAATGAGAAGTGAATTACCAAAAAATACACATCGGACCGAGAGATATCTCCCACGGAGAGTCGCAGAGTCAACTGCATCTAGAAAAACTTGAAGACTACTTCTATCTGGATGCAAAAGTTTAAACGAAAGCCTGCAAACGAAGGACCGGTACAGAGTTCGGGAAATCGGTCATCTAGTTTCGAAAAGGTAGCCTAGGTAGAATCCTACAGTATCAGCTGCAAGTGTTCTGTAGCAACGACGCTGTTAAGCGGCAGTGGTGGCCCACAGTGGTGAATGCCAAGAAAAGACTACTAGCGGACGACTGCATTCCAGTAAGTGCAACAATAGCTGAATAATGCGAAATAGACATTGTGCGAGTGACTGCATTTTTGAGGAAATTTGAGCAGTAACGTTAAACACCGACTATTGGTCAACTAAAATGGAGCAAAATATATTACTGTTGGAAAAACTAGACTTAAATCCATTGAAACTCCACGATATTCACACGTCTATCTTATGGTTCAGTTCAGTCGACAGTATATGGCGAATATTTTCCCTGCCGAACTGATCAAAGCGTTGGGAACTGCCTTACACAAAATAGTGACTTTTTGCGGATGGTGAAAAAATAGGCTTCGATATCTGAAATAACCAATGAAAAAACAGCAACAATTAAAAATAAATTGTCAGGAACCCACCGAGAAGTACTGCAGTTTTTTGACGATCCAAGACAGCAGATCACTAGCCAATGTTTCGTATTCGGTGATGAGCCGTTTGTTCTCTCGATGAGCTCGGACAAAGTTTGATATCCTGTTCGCCGCAATATTTGCCTTGAAACAGAAAAAACAATGTATGAAGAAGGATCAATGGAGCCGTCAATGAAGGCAATTATAAAAACATCCGTTATTACAACCTACACGCGAGTGCAATGAAAGGGACCAGAGCCTACCGCAGAGGAACTTCGAAGGGCACAAAATAACATCTCAAAAAGCACGATGCGGTTACGATCAGTAACACAAGGACGAAGGACAAACAAACACTAATCCGATATGGATTCACTTCCGACTGGAGCTTATTAACGTCAAGTCGGGAAGAGACAAAAGATATGAAACTGCTGGAAGACAGCAAACCGGTATCCATGAATTCCTAAGTGGATGCAAAATCGTCATACGTTGAACCAAATGCTGGTTTTGACAGCAATTAATCCTTGATTGCATTCCTCACAGCGAAAGGTTACTTACATTGCTAGCTCCAGCGAATTTGTGGTAGTACATAGACACGTAGGCCATAACAGATCGTTCGTCACACTTTGCGCTTTTAACCATGTCTAGAAATAGGTGAAGAGCAGTTTAAGACATACCTTCGGGATCCAACATTCGCGGAATATCCAGATGTTTCTCAGCAACATCAAAAGCATAATTAAGGTTGTAAAGAGCGTTGTTCTGCAATTTTTAGAAAACAAAGACCACTTACCGGGTTCAGTTCGCTGTATTTAATGAGTTCTGGGCGATTTCGATGAATAATGGCACAAAAAGGTAGACCATCCTTAAAGCTAAGGGGAATTTCGTGAAATTCATGCGGTGTACCTCGTGTGGAAATTCTCTACCTTGACGTTTTTGTAAGGGGCCGTCTGCCTTTGACACCATAACAGTAAGCCCTCTT
This sequence comes from Fasciolopsis buskii, assembly GCA_008360955.1. Lineage (NCBI taxonomy): Eukaryota > Metazoa > Platyhelminthes > Trematoda > Plagiorchiida > Fasciolidae > Fasciolopsis > Fasciolopsis buskii. The sequence goes on along the minus strand of LUCM01002665.1, from coordinate 92,836 downwards.
TTGCAGAAGAATCTAACGACAAATGACGATGCCATCAGAACAAACCGACCTTCAATCTGAATGTCTTGGATGGCGAACCGCAAAATAATTGTCCAGATCATCCCCAATGTCATTTTCACATTGCCATCAACGATTTCTAAATATTAGGACGAAGATTTTTGAGCGTACCTTCAGCACCAATTGAAACTAGCTTTACGCCTTTGCTTTCGATGAAATCGAGGGCTTTGTTTACATTAGCTATCTGATGAAAACGCATTTTTCCGCGATCAGGCCGCGGAAGATGTTCTCCTGAAATGACCTCGAGAAGCCGCATTAGCTTTAGACCATTCCGGAAGTCATTTTCTATGCTGACAATCTGTTCATTGACTTTCCTTAGATGAGCATTACACCAGGCAGTAAACGTCTAAGTTATAATTTATTCTGAAGATCAACTAAACCTTTTTTTGCTGCAATTCCCATGCTGGGTCGATCGGAACATTAAGATCGCTTGCCGCCTCGTCTGTGTCTGGATAACCTTCATAGTCCTCAATCGGCATGCTGGCAGTTGAAGACGCGCCTAGGAGAAATATCGAAACCCGCGCGGCAAATACGACCAACCGATGAAACTGAATCCACCTCAAGGTCAAAAGCATTCCAGTTCCAGTTATATTCCAAAACTACACGGCGAGATGATCAATCGTCCAGGTTCCCTTGTCGATAGCTTCTTGAATCTAACGATGCCTCGACAAAAGGAAGGTGAAAAACCTTCTCCAATTCCAACAAGGTAGGAAACAATTAATGAGACGCTTTCCTCCCGACCATCTCCTCGGCCCCAAGTTTCACACCCTGGCCTCACCAAACACAACTACACATGCATTTTCTAGTCTCCCTTTGAATTCGCGCACTGACCTCACCTCGACCACTTCCAGTCATCTGTCACTCGCATTGCAAATGATTGGCTCCGCAACCCGATGGTTACATGTTCTCGCACAATCGTTATCCCGTTCCCTGTCAGTGTAACGTTCCCCCTTATATGGAATAGGGATCTGCGGTGACCCCGTATTTCGACCAGAAGCTTAATGCTCATGAAGGCCTGTATTATCTTTCCAGGGAGTAAAAGCCGAGCGCTCTCAGCTTCTGCACAAATCCCATGTGCTTCAAATGTCCGAACCACCGTGTAAAAGCACCCTGAACCTGTTCCAGCATTTCCTATCTCTTACCAAATACGGCCACCATGTCTGGACAAAGTACTCTAAGTGCGGTCTGAAAAACGCTGTGAACAGCGGTAGAAGAACGTCAGACCTCCTAAATCCTACGGTCCTCCTAAGTTGGAGACTACAGTGTCTTGGCTTTATCACCTACTTGCAGCAGAGGCAACACCGGCGCGAGTATTTCAAGGGGGGCATTCTTATCGGGACTATCCTTGTGTCCAAGCTATCCTCCTTAACCCAAAAGTTAAAGTACCGCTATTCAAACCCTCAAGTGCCAACTTCGGTAATCCACGACCTGTGCCGAAGTCTCGCAGCTCCGCCACAGTAGGCGATGATTTGCCGGCCCCATTGCCCTTATAAACACACAGTCACCGGCCTCACTTCGTTCAGGTTACGCGTTGCCTCAACCAAGGTGCGCATGAGGTTTGTAAGGTTGGATCGGTGTTTCGGAAAACCGTAGTAAGCGGAGCATTGTCTGGAGTGCTGAGCCAATTGCATATATAATTGGTCTTTGATAATGTGCTCCAGAAATGCAAGGGGCGCCGTTCAGGTTTACTGATCTGTAACTCCCTTATTCCGAGCTTGAACCACTTTTGTGGACAGTGATTACCGCTGCAACTTTTTAGTCTTGCAGCAGCTATTCTCACTGCAGAGTTGCATTTTACGCCCTAATTTACCAACTGGTCGGTCAGGGGCTTTAAAGTGGACGGGGCCAGAAGTTATACTGGCGCATTTTCGGTTCAGTCTAGTCAGTGATTCAGTTTGGTTCAGCTCAGTTTGCATACGAAAGCGGTTATCGCGTGACCTACCAGAATACTTCTAGTGATATGCATGAAAATCGACATGCATCAACGCAATTTAATCATATCTGGTACGGTCAAATTTTTGTGACTGGGACCAACGAGAGTTCAGTTCGATTCAGCATATTCACCGCAAAGCAGCAATGTCCTCACCGTTAATTCTGTCATCAAGTGTTCTCTCGGTGGCGTACGCGAGGTTAGCACACACCAATGCCAGTTATATTAGCCAGTTCCAAATTCGTTTGCTGCAAACAACTGCCTCCGCGAAAGTGAGAGGGCCCACTGTGCATCTGTCCATTTTTCTAGTATTATCATTCTGACAAATGTTCTCAACTCTCGGTCTGCTTTGTAACTCCCGAACACCTTTGCACCTCGTTTGGGCCAATGGTTTTTTAAAAACGGTCACGCGTTCAGTACTCAAAACTTCTGCTGGCAGCTTGTCGAAAAACCCGAACAATCTAGAGCAGAAAGCGCTCTTAAGTACTTTTAACTTACAGCCAGCCTACATCGACTGTACACAGTTGGTTCACGGTCCACCCTCGAAAGCTTGACCGGAAGCTTCGTCAGAATCTGCCCAATTCAAACCCCGCAGCATCGTTGGCTAATAATGCTCAACCCACGTTGCCCTGTCAATGCAAGTTTAGGCCATTCAGTCTTCTGGTGTACCATTTCCCTTTATACCTCCCGTCCATTCTGTTGGTTAGCCGTTGGACATTCTGGAGGTACGCCACAACCCTATTCAAGAATGGTGTCAAAGTCTGCGTAGGGTATTCCAAAAGTTGCCTGGCGTCATCCTCGAGCAGGATGGTGGAATCGCCCTTCTTCCCACAAGATACCCCTGTTCAATCCTTGTAGGTATTTCTTTCAAAAGATAAAACCCTTTGTTTGCACCTTACTGCCTAGTGTAATTGCAGTCGGCTTCTACCTTCTACCTTTCACACTACTTTTAACGCCATAGGATGTACGGTTAATTGAATGAATAAAATATATGAACGATTTCCGCCGATGTTATTACCCGCTGCCACGATAGGCTGAAAGAAACTGATTCGCATTAGCTACTGGTCTTAATGTCGCCAGATGTACACCATCGGGCCTTCTGGATAGGCTTATTTAGACCTAATCCGGGTATATTTATCTGATTGCACAATAGCGCTATTCACAATGGATGGTTGAGGGAGAAATGGAGCAGGTACTTGAGTTCCCATGTCCACCATTCATGCCGAGTTTGTTTTTCCAAGAAATCCGCTCTACGGTTTGCCAGGGTATGCTTATCAAGCCTTCATGGTGCTCCTCAAATAAATACCACCGAAGCAACCTCGTGACATCTTCTTTAAATGGCTAACCAGCCTCAGTTCGCAAAAGAATTCGAAAAATATTTGTATCCATCTTCGAGCAGGAAGATTGGTCGGGACAAAGCCAACCGGATGCCCCAACATATATTGTTCTACTTCACTGCAACGATCGGTGTTATGTCTCGTATATCACAAATCCCACCTGATCTAAAGCCAGGACGTTTTCAACAATAAAACACTTTTCACATTCACCCTTATCGGCTTTGATTATATCTGCATTTTCCGCTGTACCCTTGTGCCAGTGCCTTCGATGAAGAGTTTGGTCAGGTCCATAGATTTTGTGGGCATACATCGGGCAAGTACCTCGACTGCACAAATTTTAAGGTGCAGCTGGGATGTCTGATCACACCTGCGTTCATTTAATAAAAGCGTGATTCAGGCTGGGGTTTAAGCCCACGGACGGCCCCAAAACTATCACCGTTGTAGTTATTAAACTACTGCCCACACTGCGCGCGCCTATCTATAGGTATTGATATCACACTCCGCTTCACAATCTAACATCCCAGCTTTGTGCCAAAAGTTGATCGAGCACAGTTTCGTTTCACTGTCGTCTGCAGAAACCGGGGATTTTCGGACGTATTTCCCAAACCTTTTCGCCGACAGGTCGGTATCCTTCACTTCTTCGAATCCTGATCGTTTGCCAGTCAATTTATTAATAATAATGGGTATGTTTCTCGACATTCCAGAGGCATGCGCAAGGTAAGATGAAATTTACACACAGATGGCGCAGTGGAAATCGTGAAACAAAAATTTAGTCGTGAAGATGCAATGTCTGTGGTCTCATGAACATAACCTGTAATAAGATGGGCCAATTACGAGTTTTGGGCTTTAAATAAGAGCTAGACAATCCGTCGCCAAAACTTTCTGGGGCTGACTATGAGCCGCGCACTGCGAGTCAATCCATGTGTAAACGCATCAAAGGTGCTCATCGCCGGCTTGGCTTGTCTTACGGTCGCGCGGCCAGGTACTGCAGCGTATGATCAGAATAGCAGCCTCCTAAAGGGGATAGATAACCAGCGCAGTGCTGTTTCAGAGGGTTCCGCTTAGTCCCGTTCTTTCCGTTGGCCGACAGTCAAATTTCCTTTTCAGGAGTTCCCCTTCCTTTGTTGCACCAGGATAAAGATTCCAGAATGACATCCAATTTACACCATCGGTGCGAACCAAATAGGCTTATGCAGTTGTGTGCAACCTCAACGAACGTTGTGCTCCTACCTGCTTCTAGGCAAGCGCCTCTCCAGAAATCCCATCTTTTACGTTCTTGCATTTTGTCTGTCGAGCCTTTCTTCATTTGCTTCTAGTCAAATTCACTATGATTGAACCTCCTCTGATGTGTGCAAAAACGTAAAATGTTCGGTTGCAGTGCATTTCTAGCTTGTTCCTCTTGATCATTTTCTTTATTTTCATGAAGTTATTAGCTAAATATTTAATTATCTGTTCGGTGATCCACGTGACACTTCACAAACCAGTAGGCTCATTTTGACTTGAATGGTGCGTGCACCGCTACTTACTGCTTAAGGTAGCTATCCGTCCCTACGACTCTTCTTAGTTAGTGTACAGTCCGCCCATTTCTGTTCTCGCATTTGAACATTCTGTTGTCATTAGTGCGACTGTTAACTGTGATCGTACATATCATGTGTCCCGGGTTATAACCGGGAAAGAAACCGCTACTTCTGGTTCCTTGTTGTCGCGTCCTGTTGCTAACGTTTGTGGTCCCGAAGGCGCTATCACTGAGGAGGGCGATCGGTTTTGATGATAAGTTGAGATATGCAAAATTCATAGCTGAACGGGCAAAGTTGGGTCTGATACTCACAAATAACCCGTCAACGTTATTGGCTGAAAAATGTCACCGAATGGTTGTAACTATAAGGGCATGCCCTTCTAACTACCGATTCTTTCAATTTGTGATCCACCTTTTTGATACGGCTGCAGTAAAAGTAAATAGACCTCTTACCACCCTGCAATCCAGAGGTAACCACTGCAGTCACGCAGTAACTGAGCGCTGTGAAGTCCGGTGCATCGAATTTCGGGCACTGGCGTGACATCAAAGATTGTTTCCGAGACCAGATTCCTTCGCTTCACATCCAGTGGCTTCTTAAGCGATTTGAAATTTTTTATTTACTTTACCATTCGTTAATTTTCCACAATTCCGCTACACTGTGGCAAAAGTGTTTCTGACTTACATACCATGTGGACGTGGATTCCATAAATTTACACTGCGTTTCGCTGCTCTGTGGTCGGCCGCCTCCTCGTAAAAGTCACGTGCCTATGCTCTTTTTGTGCAGTCCAGTAGTTTGAGTGTAAGAAAAAACGTGGTAGCCAGCACGCGTGTTCATTGTAAAATCGCCCACTGGCCATATATATGACAGGGGCGCATTTTACGGACAGCGTTAACAGTATCAAGATACGACTGATTAATGTAAATACTATGTGAAGGAGGTTGGGTGAATGAAAGTGAGCCCATTTTTTCTCCTTTAGGGTTTTGAATAGTTCACCTAGCAAAGTGTATAAATTGGGTTAACTGCCTTTTGTCACCCGTAAACATCCACGGTCTGAGGCACGGGTGGTGTGGCTGACTATTTCGGGTCAAGACCAAAGTAATTGGGGTGATCTGATCAAACGCTTCCGTAAATATAACAATGAGTTTATTGGAAAGATTGTCATGGGTTTTGCGGCTATCAAACGAAAGTGACTGAAAGCATTCGATTAACCACCAATAACCTGAAATTCCTTCTGTAAGCTTCGTCACTCATCTAATGCCCCGTGTCTGCCAAGTGCCCCAGTATATCATTAGTTTTGGATTTTCTGCCTCCTGTTTTTGGCCATGCATGCTAGTGCTTCTACAGCCCTTTCGACTGCAGCTGTGTCATTCTACACAGAGAGCTTGTCAAATATGATCAAGTGAATGAAAATGAACAAAGGACTAGCATTTTTAATATTCATGGAAATCAGAGAGCAACTACCGATTAGGCAGCAGTCTTTCTGTCTAGTTTACGTTGTGCGTTGAACGTTTCACAACCACGAATGTTCAACAATCGCCTACCCTTATTTTTTAGACTCCATTCCACACAAAATTTTCAACGACCAAACTATAGGTTCTCTGCACGTTATTCTCAGAAAATTCAAACCCCCTTTGTATATATAGCCATCTTAGCAAGTGGACGAGGCCATGGAAAATGAGTTTATTCGCTACTGCCCACCTTTTCACCAAAATGCGACAGGAATTTTCTGCGCAGTTTAAATTGAACCCTCCCGGTCTTCGCTATCATAATGAGAAAGTAATAATAATAATAACTTTTTAAACGCCATGCATTGCTGACCCACTTCAATAATGACGAATAATCATTGTTCTTTTGTCGACAGACACCATTCTTCAAGAGGAATGTGTGTGGTGAGTCAGCGCGCGGTCTGAAAGTTTACTGAATTCGTTTTTCTAACTTTACCGGGTTTGCCTACCTATCGTTTAATAAAAAACCCTGTATTTTGTTCAGAAAAATTTTTCAAATGTTTGCGCGTTTTCCTTCCACGCCATTTCCCACCATATCCCGTTTTTCTCACTTAAATTAGCATTGAAACCGTATCGCAGGCAAACCACGTACAAATTACTACTTAGAGAACAGGCGGGCCACGATCTTACCTAACTCAAAAGAGTTAACTTCTTGGTAAAGCCAGTAAAGCCTGACGAAATAAATAAGAGACTCGAAGACTTGCAGAAATGATTCATCAGCTTAGTTACCCAGCTGACTTCAGCGAAGGCAGCGATCACCAACTTGGCTCAACCCTCCTGGCTCACCGAACAATCATCAAATCCCTCCTCACACGAACTTGCTGGGGCTAGCCGATTCATTGATTCAGTATACTCTGCAGCACCTAAGCGCATCAAAAACACCAAAAATTCAGTGATATCTAATGACATTTTGTAGACTTCTGTAGCGAAGTTTTGGAAGGGCGTATTGGAGTGGGTTTCTAACACGAGGTCCAGAGACGCAGCCGCCCCCTGTAATATTATTGCTCAAGAGTGCCGAAAATACGGTTGTGCGTCGGAGCCACAAGGGACCTAATTTCAGCGACTCACAACGTTCCATGTAATTAAGGCTTGCAGTGTGGCCGATCAACCGCTTGGTATATGCACACTGGACGTTTTCAATCACTAATCTGTCGCACTGCCCCGTGTTCGAACAGACTAGAGAGCAATACTCCAGAAAGGGTCTCAAGTGAGCTCTTAAACGTTGTAATTTGCGATTCTTTCAAATTCAGGGTTCTGATTAACTGCCTCACAAATCGATTTGCTCCAGCAGCACCTTGGAGGGCATATTCCGAGAAGTTTAAGGTGTTAGAAGAATTTAGGCTTAGGTCGCCAAACTGACGGTTAAAATGGGTGAACGTGTCGTCTATTTTGAGTCCTCCTGGGGGCATGACACACTTGAACTCCATTATGTTGCTCGTTTCAGCAGAGAATTTCACAATTCAGTCAGTTGCCCACGAACCGAGTGACACTAAATCCTGCGACATGTAGCTCATGGTGGACTATAAAGATTAAGGAGGAAAGTTGTAGACAATTTTGATGTCGTCGGCAAACAGAAAATGAAAGCTATTTCGGATAACGTCGAAGACATAGTTAACATATAACAAAAGTAGTAGGGCGCCCAGTGAGCTACTCTGGATCTCACCGCGGGTTACTAATCTGGGTTCGGATATGAAGACACTTACTTGAACTACCTGCTTTCTAGATGACAGATGATGAAAATCACGGTAGATGTGAGTGGACGATGCCGTAGAATTCGATTTCATGTAACAATCTGCGGTGAGACAATCTGTCAAAAGCATTTGTGATGTCCAAAAAGATTACCATACCTGATCCTCAGGTATAGTAGAGCCTTAATGATATAATTCAAGTAGTCCGTTAGGCAAGCGGCACGTGATTTTTACGAAGGAAGCCATGTTTTCCAGTGATAACAAGGTCATGTTTCACAAAACAGACAAACATACTCACTTTTATTGAACTTTGTCTGATCCTGGAGACGATAGGGTTGGGGCTCTTTGGGCGGTAGTTTGCAGGGTCACGGCGTGTGTCGTTTTATGAACTGAAATGATCATAGAGGTTTTTCGCTGCGACGGGAAGGTGCGGCAGGGAATAGACAAACTGATGATGTTTGCTTGCGATATTGAGGCGTCGCTCCCACCTAGTGCGAAGACAGCCGGGAGTAGTGAGTCAGGCCCAGAGTGAAAGCCAGTTTTGGTCTTTAACAACCACTGGGACACTTCCTTTGGGGGAAGTGAGACTGGTGATTACGGCTCTTTAGGCAAGCGAGGTAGGGAGGGAGTAGCGGGATTTATGTCATTTGTCACAGCACATGAAAGAAATCACCAAATGCATCTGCAACCTCTTGTGGGTTGCTATCATTATTGTCATTGTGAATGATATATGGGACATCATTCGCTGAGGACTTGGAACGGGTAGTTCTGCATTTTAATAGTTTTGTCACTGTTGCATTTGGGTTGGGCTGGTCTAAAGCTAGCAACTTTTTCTTATGGTTCGTTTGGTCCAATACCGCTCTTAGCGATTTGGTTAGAAAATGTATTTGCAAAAACAACGAAAAATCCTTGGCCCTATGAAAGTTTCACTGGAGTTTAGCGAGCCTGATTTATTTTAGTCGCAATAAATTGTTTCACGAGGCAAACGCAAAGCGTTGGACGGAGTAATTTTACCAAGGCACTTGTGCAGGTTAGAATATAACTGGCCAGTGGCCACTTGCGCTTCTCGTGTTAGAAAAGAACAGTCCCAGTTTCAGTTTCGGAAAAGAATAGGTAAAAGATCCCCATCCACTCTGGATTAAGGCCTTGGATTTGATGGGTGATATCTATTTGGAAGGAGCAGTGTAAATGAGCAGCTCACAGCCATATGTCGACATCCGGGTAAACTAGCTTCAGTAGATGCTTGAATTTGTGCTAAGCGTCACCCCTACTCGATGTCGCCCGTGTCCTCAGAACTCATCAGAAACCTAGCCCCGGGTCCACGAACCAAATAGCGGTTGCTAATTACAGAGTCGCCCAAGCACAACAAAACGGTGGGGTTCCCTTATTCGACCATGATACTTGAAATACACACACCCACTATCACCTTCATTTCCTCCTCTTTACCATCGCTTCTCCCTAAGAAAATACATTTTTTCTCGTTTATTTCACCTTGTCTCAGGCAAATCCAAACGACTCTCTCCAGAAGAAATAAAGTGGACACCCCGAATTCTTTTTTTTTCAGTCCTCTATAAAACTCCTTTTCCGCCTTAGTTACTTCGGACCTCAATCCTCCCCTCGTGAACGAAGATTCCTAGGTGAATTCTGTTCTTCCCTGTAAGAGTCTTCATTCATCACACCCGCTAGTCCTGACCGATTCTCTTAGACTAAACTATAATTTATGATTTTTTCACCCTGAATTTAGTCAGTTTTTACTGCTACTCCGCCTCTTTTAGCCCGTTATGTAATTCATATCCACTGCAGTTATTCTTGCCGAATCCCCTTTAAAATACCGGATAGCTGGCCTCTACTTATGTGTTCAGACGACCCCTATGCTGGATCTATCCGGACATCTAGCAACACACTTGGTAACCCGGACTGCGGACAGCTTCAATCATCATTTTTCGGACTAAGCTATACACCTCAGTACTTTTTCTATTCTGAGCCGCTATTACGACTGATCCTTTCTCAATATGCAGCTGGCAGCAATGCCAAGCCGTTCATTCCGGGCCGTCAAAATCTGCCTCATTGTATGCAATGGCCTCGCACTCAGTTTACCGCGACTGCCGTCCGCCTTCGATTACCCACTCCGTGAAACCTTACATAAGACTCGTCCTACCCACAATATATTCGCATTATTTCACCAAACTCCTGACAATACTGGCATTATCACACAAGTGCGGGGTTCGGTCAAACCCACCGCTTTGGCCGGCACACATCGGGCGGGCAGCTCGGTTGTAGCGATATGCGGGGTGGAGCTAGGCTGGCGGCTTGCACCTCCTGCGTTCAACCTTCAAAGGTGTTTTTCATTTTGGGTGACCAGCGCTGTTGTGGTGACAGCCCTCAAATCCCAATGCTTCACATGCGCTCCTTATTCCGGCATCCTATTCCTCCTTTAAAAGCTGCTTCGACGCAGACTTTAGTGACGAATACAACTCACGGGGAAACATTTTATTGGCATTTGATGTACGTTGTCGCGTTGCATAAACCTGAACACTTTTCATCAAAACTCTTAGAGACCATCATTTTCAATGAATATTCATCCCGGCCTGCTAAATTTCGAGACAAACCGCGGATCCTGGATACCACATATGACAAAAAGTTCACCAGAGATCGCCGTATTTGAACCACGTGCTCATTCCTTTCCCAGCTCCGTCTCAATTACCGGATCCATCTGAAAACCATGAAATCAGACCTGGCCACATAGAAACCCCGTAAACTGCACATGCGAACACCAAATTGTTGTCCCATGCCGCCGTGTCTAGCTGTGTAAATGATCTGTGATTCCAATATTCAGCACTATGCATTCCGCCAGAAATTGCCTCTAAATCCTCAGTTCCGTATTATAGGACGGTTTCTTTCTCCACAAAGGCTGCCCACTCTGCCGCGCCCAGTTTCGTGTACATCTCCATCACTCTGGAAACTCAACACAATAAGGGACTTAACGATGGCATCTTCGATCCACCTTGGTCTGTTCTGTGCGTATGACGGCCTACGACATACACAAAAGCAGATTGGTAGTGTCGAGAAGCCAACATCGATCTCAAACTCCCCGAGTGTAAATTCGCTACCGACCGTGCTCTCAATCTACAAACATGATCTGGGGTGCACATCACTCGATATTGCATTTGCCTTCTGCATTATTCTGTGACTATTATTGTACGTCATGATCATGCGCACTGCATGCCTTGGCACTGTCCGAGGAAAAAATATTATTGTTATTATTACTGAATGGTGGCCGAGCCTGAACGTAGCACTCCAGGCGGGGTTCGATGATTGAATCTACCAACTGTACAGTGGCGTCTGTCTTCCAGCACACAATGGTCCCTTTAAGTCTAAATGTATTTTATGCGAACTTTGAGCTGCCGGATTGCATCGATAAGTGCGTTTGAAATCCGCCGCCAATACTAGCCCAAGAACGTTTATTACCTTGGTCGTCCCAATGGCCATTGACCCACCCATCCGGCCTTTCTTTCTGGGGATCCTGTCAAGATTGAACTTCGCTCGAACTAGAGATTACAGCCTACCTGTTTGGTTGCACTAAAACTGTCCCAAACCATGTGGCAATTTTCGTTCTGCTACCTTTAACTACAATTATCAAATCGACTGCAAGTGTCGAAGAGAAACTAATGAACCTCGAAGTTCCCGGACTTGCTGTTCAAGTGTCATTGTATCAACTTTTGTCCCGTTTGGTTTGGTGAAGAATGTAATAAGTCTTGTCATAAACAGGAGTCTGAAAGCGAATTTTTACAAAGCAGAATGGATGCAGAATCTCGCACAGCGGTATTCGAGAATATTACGAACATTGCTGTCTGAAGCTAGGCATCAGGTCATGCCTAACGGCGGATTCAAATTTAGCAGCGGCCTTTGATGAGAGATACTTCTGAGTTCCAAGTGTTCAGCCAAAACTGTCAGGCTGGCACAATTAGGTTCAAAGTAGAACAGGCCATAATTAACGATCCAGTATGTGTCCGGCCCAGCAGCCGGCTGGTAGCAATGGTTCACGGACGGTCTAAAATGGAATTGCTCTCGTCCACCCGATCGCACCAATAATATGCAGGACCACGCTATGGCCCTTACAATTACCGCAAAACAAACCACACCATTATTGCCCCTAGAATTATGAAGTGCTTTGTTGAGAAACGTCTTCTTGCCTGCCATGTATACATTTGCTTGTTGACACTGATTAGCAGGACTTCAAATGAAATGTCTTGTGTTACTTGAATGAATGATTATCTGAACCTTGTCACAACGGCCACAAACACCGGAAACTCCGTCGCAATTATCTTCTTTTTGCATGTCGAAGAAGTTTGACGGAGTTTCCGACCTTAAGCTGATATAAAACCAAATCTCCCGGGATCACGGACCTAATGCCCTCTTGGCCTTCATCATATCAGTCATCTAAAAGCTAGTTTGTTCAGATAGTATGACTTGCTTCTATGAATATCCGAGACACGTTATATGCGAGGTCATTCTGTATGATGAAACAAATGACAGCAAAACGCTCATGTCCAAGAGGTAAGTAGGGCTTATTGGCATGAGAGTCAAAGATGTGGATAGCCATGTTAAGTCGCACGTAGCGGTAAGTGCAAAATTCGAGTGAAATTGGACCGACTTCTTTGTGACGCATTATATAGGCCGCTGTATTCGGATTACGTGGGACAATATTCAGTTAGGAGTGGTCGGTAATTTGAAGTCGAAACCCATAGCAAACGGATGTATGGCAAGCTGTACAAATGGAGCAATGTCTGATTGAAGGAAAAATCGACGAGAAGTGAGTGGTGATAGAGAAATTGAGCGAAAATTTAACAGATGGACATTCCGGAGGAGCTCTTGATTAAAGGCATATATATAGAATTTGAGGAATATATAATGCATTTGAGCGCGTCGATGGTTTTTCGTGTATAAAAGGGTTCACAAGTGGATAGCTTCAAATCTGAACCCAGGTTACTGACCAGGTCCGTTCTCTGTCCGGTGGGAATCCGGATACAGCCGAGCAGAGAAAGGTGTGTTTATCCTGGCGGAAACTTATATAGTCTTTCTTGGAACTGGACGATGAGAAAACTGATGCGCATTTTCTATGGATTGACCCTAACGGATGCCCCTCAAAACATAGTTACTTTGTTTTAATGATGTGGGGTGTTTCAGGGCGAGAACGGCTCGCCCTTTCGTTTGGGTTTGTTGGTATTTGTTTAATAGTCTGATACATAATTTTATTATTTATACTTGTATGTGTTTGCTAGTTTTCTTGTTAATGGAAATGTGAATACATATTCATTTGTTTGCTCCGTATCGGAAATAAATATACACATACACTTTTTGGCCCCATACGGGAAACCCATACATATTTGGAGAAGGTTACTCCACGGTGGAAATGTGTATAGATGTAGAATTATACATCTACATATACAATTGTTTCCCACACAATCTTATATATATACGCTTACTTGTTCTCCGCATAATGTGAAAATATATGCATGTCTGTTAGCCCCTTAATTGTATGATACACGTTTATATTTCAGTTTGCCTCTTGATCGAGTTATACATACGTTGACTGACGTACGAAAAAATGTAAGCCACTTCTGGCGGCTCCAGGATCTTCTCTATCCCAATCTATTTGCAGCTATGTATACATGAATAACGATACCTATAAACATCTCTAGACCTACCCAGGCGTATGCCAGTATCAACGACCATTTCTAACATTTCCATGCGTAAGGTTGACTACTCCCACAGACTTTCTAAAGTTTGCAAACTGTAGGGGATCACCGAAAAACTGTAAATCAACGTCTCCGGTTTATCCTGGAGCGACGAAAGCCTTACGTTTCGAAGACCTAGGCACCTGAACGGATGAGGACGTGGTTGGAATCAGTTCAACCGGCTTCCTAACTCTGCATGTCCTACTACTGGGAACTTGGTCATCGACGAATGCATTTACTTATAACTCCTCCGTGCGCCGCATTATTTGCGAAAACACATCGAAGAGGGTGAATCTCGCTGAGAGACCAGGCCGGTTGAACTTTCCCCGGCGTATCGGCAAACCTTTCTGACATTGCCGAAAATTTCCATTACACTCATTACGTGCGACTCCTGCTCTGCGGTTAGCTTACCGTCATCAGACCGATGGAACGAATGATTGTGTTACAGACAACATCCGACTACGTTGTTTTGTTTATTACTTGAAAAGACAACAGACTTACCGACGAGCGCGGTGCTGTCTGCGATGATAATAGGGAAAAGAGCGCTGATGCTATCGGAACCAATTCTCGGACTTAGAACTGTGATATTTATTGAATGACAGCACCTTACGCGGGAAAACCCAAAAATCATATTCAAAACCTAAAAAACTGGAATAACATGAGCGAACAAAACGTGCGATATTACCTGATTCATCTATACAGACAGCAGTCGCGTCCGCACGAATAGCCATGGCAGCCATGAGAGCGCAACTGACGTGGTTTGCGGTATAACACCTATTTATACTCACAATAGTCCGTTTAAGCAATAAACAGGTCGATGAGATTAACATTTTTACAATTTCCGGAAAGTGTACACTAACACCCTGAACTCGCTTCCCTAACAAATTTCATGTGTCTGTGCAGAAGCAAATTTTAAAGGTGGAAACTTGATCACTATCGTTGGTAAACGCCGGGTAACGTCTGCTGCGCGCTTGACATGCAAAAAACCGTTTGTCACCGGGATAACTGATGAATATTGTGGCCTATTGGCATATTCCCGCCGCAGAATTGCATTTTGTCGTTGCACATTTTTCTCGCACACACGTCAACACCTTGTTATAATTTATTATTGACTAGCTGCGCTCTAGCGGTGGAAACGTAGCAGATTTGTGGTCGCGCATTAGAAAGCTTTAAAAATAAAGGTACTGGTTAAAGCAGTTTTGCGAAAAACTGAATGCGCACTGCTTTCGTTGTTAACGTGAGTTGCACTTTTACAGACCACCTTTACTATGTTGTGCGGAATGTCTGATATGAATAGCTGGAAGTGATATCACATGGGGAGGAAGCGTTTGGGTACTACGAGGTGCGCTGTGCGGGCAAGCAACCGGAAGCACAGGATTCATTGCCCGCAGTTGGAGCAAGGGAAATGTAGCTCACATTGCATCCCTAAGAGCCCCGACTTTAAGTTCTGCTGGAGAATGTCGGGAAACGCCTCATGTAAATGAATCACATCGGGAATCCCCACCCAAATAGCGTACCGGATCCGTACCTGAGCCGGTGTTAGTGTAGAAAATGTCCGGTGAAGTTCGGCTACTTCGGCCACTGCATACGGAAAAGTCCAAAATATATGCACAACAAAAATGCAGCACGATTTTCATTATCTTTTCGTTCATCCAGTATGCAGTTGTGGCCGTTGGTGGCTCGGGTTATAAAGCCATTTTAGAGTCCGAAGATTACGGTGGCTCCATCTAGCCAAGCTCCAATTGAAGAAAATTTATCATGCTTGCGTCTTCCGTTTAGGGGTGCGGAGAGCTTCCATTTAACAAGTTGATACTGGCATATGGAGGGGTGAGTTATCGCTAAAGAAACTTTTAAAAGTAGATTACTTCGAACAAATGCTCTATGCTATCAACGGCGTGCGTACTACTAGCGGGTATATAAGCATGAGACTCGCTGTGTACCATCGATCTTGTAGCCCGACCCCACAGTACCAACCTGTGCGCACAAAGAGCCTAGAAACCGACCTCATCAACGTAAACAATTACAATGCGACGGTGAGTTTCACCGGGTATATGCACGCGATATTTAGGTTACGGCAGCGACGTGGGCACCACTGTCTGACGGATGCGGTCATCCCTGGTTGGGGAGGACTTGGCACTGAGATAAAACAGGACGGGTTCATCCGGGAAAACATTTATCGGCAACCACCTTTACATCATCGGTGATAGGTGAAGTTAGATCGTGCCCTTAACTATCCACAAAAAGATGCAGTCAAGTGCATATCAACTTTACTAGATTAATCGAAGGTTAATATAGAATGGGCTTTTAAGCACTGGTTCATGGACTTTCGGGATCGTGGTTAATGGCGCAGAATAACAAGGTAAAAGTTAGAACGCACACAGAGTGGGTTATATTTTGGTGACCTTAATTATTAGTGGGTTACGATATCACGTAACTCATATCACATTGAACACCATCAAAAAACAAATATACGATTCCGCTCAATTTCCCTCACTGTTGCGGAATGCGCCACCAGGAAAAGTGAAGGGTCTGTATAAAAATGGAATGTAAAGTCAAATTATTTTTTTAAATATAAATTGTTTTCATTATCCGTTTAAAACTTTCCAGTTTTTTCTGATATGCACGTACATTTTCAGCATCCCTTCGTGAATCGTGACCGCTTGAGCGGTACTTGCCATTGCATTTCATGCGTAGTGATTACTGACTGGATTGGTTTGCTAAAAGGAAAAAATGTGACTGGCACATCACGGGCCTCAACGATAAAAATAAATTAGAAAAAAAGTGAGCATTTCCGTCGTAGATAAAAAACCCGCCCATTGCCGGCAGCATGTAAGGGCATTATTCGGTATGCAAAAGCCAAATCGAGCTTACAGACCCGGTCATCCAGGCTGGACGGAGGGAGTCATTCAACGTAAAAAAAGGATCCCGGTTGTATGAGGTTGCTGTTGCGGCCGGAACTTGGATCAGACACAGAAAGCAAACAAGAAAACGCTGCGCGGACTCCCCGGTGGACACAGGCACGAAAGTCCCCCTTGAAATACATTTAGACACGTTCAAGTTGCCGAAAGCGTTGGCGACAACGAACTCAATGGATACAAGCCTACTCCCCCGTCGATGGTCTGACCGCCCACGGCGTCAAGCGAGGTAATTCCAGGTAAATCCAAGAGACGCTGCGTACCGGTAACATTTTTTTAAGCGAAAGGTGGAGGTGTTATGGTCGATGACCAATCCAAGGTCTTCGGAACCGCAGATTTCATTCCTGTTATTAATTTTCTAAAAGAATCTGTTCTTTACTCAATATGTCGAAATTGACATCATTTTAAATATTGCGCGGTTGAATATTTCTATATGTCCGCGAAAAGATTCATAAAAACCCGTTCTGTGATTGGCTAGTCCACACATCGATCAAGGCTACCCAGCAAAACTAAATAAAAGATAGAGCTCACTTGAATTCGGACTTGTGTTGGTAGGTCACCAATAAACGCGCGATAGTACTCTGTGTTCGTCTTCTCTCTTCCGCTAGCGGGCTGGGCTAACTGTTCGTACTTCGCGCCGCTTATTGTTCCGTGTGGCTGCTCATTCAAGGGAGCAGCAGATCTGTCCCATTCGTTGTGCGACTACGGGCCTTGAGTCTTGAGCCCGAACTTTTTGTCTCCAACTTCTGTGTGTGTATTCGTGTCCTACTAAACAACAAGCTGTGTGTTACTGTGATATCGTGCGCCGCGAATACTTGTGTCTTGTGCTTCAGTGTGTGCGTAGACCAACCAAATTTGGCAACATAACACTTTCCTCTTCGTCGACGCCGTCAAAAGTGTCTATACTTTTTGCACTGTAGGCTTATATCCTTCGTTTAATAACATATCAACATATTTCTTGGGAAAACTACTCGCTTATTTGACTCTCTGTCAGAAAGAGCAGCGTCGTGGTTTACAGGTTTTTTTTATCCCCTGGAAGAATAAAAATTGGTAACAAGATCATCCTTGTTCACATCCTGTACGTAAATTACCCCTGTATACTAAAATTGTCAGAGCATGCTCTTACAAGTTGTGGTAACGAATAAACTTTTGGGGATACCGCAACTAACTTAATTTGAAACAGCAAATTATGCCTTCTTAAAATCCACGTCAGACCCGTTCCGGAGGATTGCTCACTAGTCTGTTCCCTCAGGGAGGTAGTGCAGCAGTGGCAATCAAAAACACCTACTGTACCTTCAAGCAGTTGACTGGCTTTTCGAACCTGAATAAAGTGGAACGTTGACGGTTACTGTATCTAGGTCCTTTATGGCTCCGACGTATAAGGACAAGCCTGGTGCTTTTCAGTGAGTTGACAGCGGCGTCTCTGCACATGGCTTTAGGGGCCCACTCTCTGAAATGCGGAGTTAATTATTTCTTCTCCAGTACCCATAGCGGCTCTCAGCTAACCTTTTTAAATATTTGTCACTGTGGAATAAACTCCCAACAGCTGCACATTTTATCCCCATCATCCATGGTCTCTAGAAATGAAGCTTGTGTACTAGTCACTACATCCTTTCTCCTTCAGTTGCATCACCAGTGCTCAATCAGAAGCTGAAGCATATGAAGTCGGTTCTGGGTTCTAAACTTTCTTTCTACGACGTCATTTTAATACTCGTGGTGGAACGAACTGCAATTTTTTTCAAGGGATCATCTGCCTGTTAAACAGTGGAAGGCTGGCATCCAGACAAGGATTGTCTACTGTCTTTCGCGTTAACTACCTCTGTTCTGCCCAGACAATTCACGTTCAATTAGGCCCCCTTCATCTTTCAGATCTTTTCATTCATACGTCCACTTTAACGAGTAGGTTCAATTTCTGCTCATTTGTCTCAGCATCACTTCCCAGAGCAGATTTCTTCCGTCCATTTTCAAAACATTCATTTGTCCACACCCTTCACCTGTCATCTCTGTACTGGATGCGTCAACGTTCTCTTACCCTTTCTTTAACTACTTCAAGTAAATAGCCTATTTGGATGGAGTTACACCTTAGTCCACACATTTTCGGAATTTATATGTATGTTTATATGCAAATTTTATTTTATTTTTGATGTGGTTTTCCTAGGAGCTTTTTCACTCAAGGTCATCTTCACTTAGATGGCTTCTCATAAACTCCTTTACTTCTTTCTCGTGTCCGCGACGTCCGGGGTTATTTCGCATTTGAAATAGACTTATGCCGCTTCATTCTCTAATTATTCTGTCACTGTGCGTCCTGCTTCCGTCACTTTTTGTTCAGTAACCATGGTCGTCTCTATATGCACAAATACAAACTTTTATGGTGTCCTAAACACTATAATGAAAAGCTCGGGAGATGCTTTGTGGGTGACATGACTTAGATCGTTTTCCTCTCGATTCACATACGCTACTGCCGGACCGATTCCCAGGATGTTCTCTCTCTTTCCTCTTTTGCTCTTCTAGGCAAAAGGACGGGAATAGGATCACTCGTAGAGCCAGCTGGAATGCCCTAGTTTGTCGGGTCTGTCTTCCGACAAGGAAGTGAGTTGTTTATGGTACGTTATCTGACGGGATACCAAACTGGTCCTGATACAAATGTAGAATCTTGTCAAGGACGACAGCATCCGGATGCTCCGCCGTGTGCTCTCCCTTGTCACTCAACCTGTCTACGTTGGGGCTGAACTGCTCAAATGCCCAAAAGGACCAAATCGCTTCCGATCTTGACAACACCGCATTTGCAACCTTCCCTTTGGTCTTTGACTAAAACCTCTTCTTCCGCTGTACTTTTGCGTTAATCGCTTCGAAGCGGGGCGCCGTCAGATCCATGGCTTTGATGGATGCACATCGGAACCTTTTCACCATCAGGTCGGTATCCTTCAGTTCTTCGAATCCGTGAACAGTGGCGATCGTGTTGTGATTTTATATCGAATCAGAATGATTAAAAACACGTGCGGTTGTACAGTTAGACTGTATTTCGTGTGTTGGCTGCGGTAGCATCTTATCTTTTCCCGCCTGTGTAGGTCCACTCCCTGTTCCCATTGGATATTCACTCTTTTTATATAAACGTGTAACTCTGGGAAAGGCAGCGGTCAGTGAGGCTTGCCTTGCTGTTTAACGCTGAACGATGATAATGATGATGATCCTGATCATTTGCCTGTCGATTTGCTGTTTCAGATGGTTCCGCTTAGTCCCGTTCTTTCCGTTGGCCGACAGTCAAATTTCCTTTTCAGGAGTTCCCTTTCCTGATAAAGATCCCAGAATGACATCCAATTTACACCATCGGTGCGAACCAAATAGTCTTATGCAGGTGTGTGCAACCTCAACGAACGTTGTGCTCCTACCTGCTTCTAGGCAAGCGCTTCTCCAGAAGTCTCATCTCTTACCTTCTTGCATCCTGTCTGTCAAGCCTATCTCTGTTTGCTTCCTACTGATTCCCCCTTCGATCAAACCTTGGCCTTTTTGTGCGGTACGTTGTTTAGTCCGGTCATGATACCTTTCGAGTTTGTTTCTTTTGGTCGTGCCTTTTATTTCCCTCCATTTCTAACTAGCAATCTAGCTGCCTAGTTCGGATGTGGCGGCGCGAAACCTACAAGATAACCCAGCCAGCAGTCTAATGGATTTTATTTGTAACACAAGGTTAATTACTCAATAATGTCGAGATGCGTCTCTTGTGGCTTCTTTTAATGTTGCCCTTTTATTCTGCCTAATTTTCATCTTTTGCACTTAAACATTTTGTCGTTTGTGTCACGGGCATCCCAAAGAAATAAACAATTATGTTTATCGGTGTGCTGTTGTAGCAGAAGAGGTTTTTTGGCCTATACAAAGCGATAATAGGGGGCGGATGTGAGCGGGCGGCACCAGCGATAGAGCCCTGGGCGCTCCAGTTTTGCTATACAAACACCCGTGTGGTTGTCCAACCGGGGATCCCGATTTGGCAAATCCGGAGATGTATGGGACATAAAGATTCGTATGTTGGTGATATTATAAACTAACATAAAAAAGTTTAAAGTAAAGCGGTAATCCTCATAAACATAGGAGGACGCTAAGTTGTAACATCGAAATATCTACGGGTAGGCTCAGGGTTATGGAACATAAAACTGATGGGCATGTACTGATACAGTAGTCTCATGAGTCAAGGTAAAGATAAGAGAAAAACGTATCTAGTCAAATCATTCGAGTTTGGTTGTAGATTGACCAATTGTTTGTGATATACTGTTGACAGTCTTCAGACGCAGTGGCAGATATCAGAAGGGTGTACCTGTTGCGAATACTGGAATACCCCAAGATGCTGACATCAAAATCGTGACCTGTAAAAACGAACGTTCAGTGCTTGAAAATAGGAAGTAAGGAATAAAAAAGTCATCACTGTTGGGTGACAAACAACAAAAGTGATCGCTGAAATAGAGTCGAAATTTCAACCATTCGGGTCAACATTGTCGGCGCAGTACCGGGCTGGTGTAAACTGATTGCTATACAAAGAGACAGACCCCTGCATTGGAGAAAAAAGAGTAGTGTTGGGGAACTAGAGGCGGGTGGGTCTTGACGACGGGGAGACTTGAATTTCGGTCGAAATAGTACAAGAAGATTGAAAAGTTAGCAAACGAAATTAGCGTAGCAGTTTAGCTTGCGAATGTTGGCGGGTGTGGTAAGCTCATGAAAGAGTATGATTACTTGTTATCACAGTCTACTTGAGACCGATACTGGAAGGCAATACTGCTTTGGAGTTCAAGTGACATCGTGGCTGTATTTCGATGGGCGTCTCTTGCGGGTGCGAAAGTATTAGTCTTAAATACTGTTTCAACTAACTAATCTGTTGTTGGCCTTTGTATGATGTCTGTCATTTTGGCTTTATTGTACATCCTTCTGTGTTGTTTTTATCGAACTAATTATATTGCATTAGTGCTCACATCGCTTCAGAAAACCGTGGAAACATTCCAAAGTCATTGGTTATTCGCATCTTTACTGCTCATCAATAGTGCATCTATTGAGTCTCGAATAGGGGCAATCAGAGGCCAGTAAAAGTTGTTTGCCAAGCTGGCCACTAACCATCAGTATAAAGTCAGTATGATAGTTTCGGAACACATTTTTATTGTGAGTCTCGCAATGTTAGTGACAGCGTCGTTGGTTCATATTGTAATTCGTTAATGTTTTTTTAGCGTAGATACGCTTTCTCGGGGCTAGTTTGCGATTCTTCTTATTTCAACTGATAGTTCTATTATGCTGATGAGAGGATTGGTAAACTGTCTTAATGTTTAGAACTCGAACGGTAAACAATTTAGAGTTACCATCATCATCGGTCAGCGTTAAACAGCAAGGCAAGCCTCACTGACCGCTGCCTTTTCCTCAGAGTTACATGTTTCTATGAAAAGGGTGAATATCCAAGGGAACAGGGAGTGGATCTACACAGGCGGGAAAAGATAAGACGTTGCCGCAGCCGACACACGAAACAGTCCAACTGTACAAACGCACGTGTTTTCAATCATTTTGATTCGATAGAAAATCGCAACACGATCGCCACGGTTCACTGCCAGCTAGTTGACGGGTCTTTCGGACCCCAACCACGAAGAAGTGGGACACCTACGTTACCTACGTTCGCTGTAGATTTTCTCATTCCAGGTTGCCGCGTCATCTATTTGCCTCCAGGTGGCTTCTTCCATTCATTGGGAGGAACCCAAAATAGAGCAGGAAATGGTAGACGAGTGTTCGACATACGCAACACGTGACCCAACCAGCGTAGTCTACTAAGTTTCATACGATGAAACAAGGTATTCTGGGAACCGGCACCTAGTACTAGATTCCTTACCTCTACATTACTCACCCAGTCAATCCATCCAATCCCAGCCATACTACGTAGACATCGGTTGTCGAAAACCTCCAACCGACGAGCATCACCGACACGCGTACTCCACGTCTCGCAACCGTATAACAGAACTGAACGCACTGCGACACAGTACACACGGCCTTTCAGTTTCAGTGAAATATCAGGCCGACGCCACAAGTGCTTCAATCCAGCGTGAGCTGCCCGAGCCTTGGATATACGTATATTTACCTCCATTCCCGAGCTACCATCGTTCGACATGCACCTGCCAACCTAGGTGAAACGATCCACAATCATTAGTTCCTCTCCATCCAGTATCAAATTCGAAACTATTGTCGTCCAGTCCTGCAACCGCACTGCCCTTTGAAGGTGCAAAGCACATGTCAAACCAAGCGGCCGATCTCGACTGTCTATCTAGTGCCCATTTTGCATGGTCTGCAGATTCGAAAAGGCACACAACGTCATCTGCGTAGTCTAGGCCGCATAGGTTCCCTCCATTTCCCAGTTCGACTCTTACATCCCGGGGACCTCCTAAATCATCTTCCATCACCTCGTCCATGACGAAGTTGAACAGGAATGGAGAGATGGGACACCCTTGTCGAGTGCCACGGGTCATTTCGAATGCACTTGACGCGACCATAGGTATGCGAGTACAATGCACGCAACAGGTTCACGAACTTCGCTGACATACCCTTCCGGTGAAGAGCACTAAATAGTGCTGGTCGATCTACGAAGTTGAAAGCACCTTTCAAGTCGAGAAAGGCTACGATCATGGGGCCACGGTGCGTGTGGCGCGTTTCGAGTATCTGTGGGAGAGTGAATATCTGGTCGATGCAACCTCGACCTGGACGAAATCTGGCTTGTTGTTCGCGGATATTACTCTCACGAATCGGTGTCAAACGGCGAAGCATTCTCGAAGCTAACACCTTAGTAACTATCGGAATTAAACTAATCCCACAATGATTGCTGCAGTCACTCCGTGTTCGCTTCTTGAAGATGGATAGAATCAGTGACTCACCCCACGGTAATGGAATGCGCTCCACGTTCCAAATATCATGAAGCAAGGAGGTAAGTGGTTTCAACAGAGCTTCCTCATCCAATTTGAAAAGAACTGAGGGAAGATCGCCATGACTGGCTGATTTTGCCATCTTCCGAAGTCGAATATTCGACTGCACTTCCACTTCTGTTGGGTGATCAAGTGACACCTCCCAAGGATTCGCAGCTCCAGACGTCGGACTAAATAGGTTAGCGTGTGACCAGCTAAACTGATCCTTGAAATGCTCAGCCAAACGGTCCAGCCTTTGTTGTCTACTTTGGATGAGCTCTCCATTCTTATCGCACACGACTTTACTGACCCGAGGTCGCCACCTACCGGTGTCGCATATAGGCCTAAACAGTTTTTTGGATGTTACCTGAAGCGTCCGTTTCCTCCATTTCTTCGACTGTCTTAACCCACCAGTTTTCGCGGTCATTCTAAAGGCATATCATCAACTGACGCTGAAACTGACGACGCATCTTATTCACTTCCTTGCAGATAGGGAGCTGGCGTTTTTGCTCCATTAGACTTAGCGACCCTTGCGAGGTCCAGTGTCTTTGATGAACGCTAGATCTAGGACCACAGGCGAAATTTGCTGCCAAATGCGTCACCTGCTTCATTTCTTACCACTGCTCATCTGCATTGTTGCTCGTCGGAGTTGTTAGTTTCTCGGATAGTTTCTGTTCATAGCTGTTGCGAATCGCCGAATCAGACAGACGTTCGACAGCCAATCGGATTTGTGACCTGCGTTCGTGGCCACTGATTTTCAGCAAAAATCGCAATAACACTAACGCATGGTCCGATTTGACGTACGTGGTCCAGTACGATCTACAGTTCTGGACAGAACCGCGCCAACGGTAGCTAACTGCGATATGGTCGATCTGACTCAGAGTACCTGTTGAGTTAGAGCGCCATGTCGCTGTGAGACGCGAACTGTGTCGGAAATTCGTACCATATAGGAATAATTGATTGTCTGCACATAATTGAAGTCTTTCTGCCTTATCTGTTCGTTGTGCAAGCAAAGCGCACCGCCCACCTAAACAGCATTCCGATTCACTCAGTTCTTCAACTCGTACATTAAAACCATCTGTTACCACTACAATGTCAGAACCTTTGTCCTTCCGAACAAGCGTAACAGGTTCGACATGAAACTCGTCTTTCTCCATTCCAGTGCTGCAGTCTGTTGGGGTGTTTGCCGCAATGATAAATAAACTGTGCTTAACACTACTATCCTTTCGGACGCCGACTGATCCCTGCAGTCTCACGGCGCGCACGCGACTGTTGACTGGGATCCAGTCTAGAAGGGTTGTTTCAGCCTTCTCTTTCAAAACTATTCCTATACCGCGTTGACCCACGGCTTGAGCTGCTTCCTCTCCTGAAGTGTGCATCAAATATCTTGAGGCAGTTGGCGCAGTCAGTTAAATCAGTCTACTCGAATGCTGAATTCGTGTTTCACTCACACAGCAAACACCAATCGAAAGTGAGTCCACAGTCAGAGCCAAACACGCCTGTTAGCCAGCCTGCATTAAAGTGCGCACATTGAAGGAACCGAGATTCATAGGCTGACGAGGCCTGAGAAAATGTGAGTTAACAGACTGAAAACCACCTACTACACTACTTGACAATAAACCGTTGCGAGTATCGGGCGTGTTATCAATGAAGATACTATGGGTAGGCAGAAGGGGCAAATAGATTCGTTTGGAGACAGAAGAGACAGGTTGAATAAAAGAGAGGAAACTCTGGGCAGTGGCATACTTATCACTACCCGCCCCACCTGCGCTCGATGCAATGGGCAGTGCGGTCCTGATTATCCTGCGCGACGACCGATGCGGTATAGAATTATTTGTAGGCGTGTAACTTATGGAGTTTGATGGACGGGTACTGCTAGGGAGTCCAGCCACTAAGCAGAAGAACGATTAGGGTTCTCAACCAAAGCCTTTGGTTCAGATAAGAACCTGACCGCAAGGCAGCGGGGCATAGTTGAGTGGAAGCCCATCTACTTGGATCAATTATTCTTCTACTCGTTTTCCCCACTGAGCTGCTCACTCAGGTCAGCCCCCGATTGACCTTTCAGGCATGATTGGATCTTCGGCTTGAGATAAGCCATCCTGTATAGCTCGTTGGATCATGGAGACACGCAAGCGGTCACCCTCCGTCAAGTTGTAGTCTCGTTGTGAGTCCTACCTATTTAGTTATTTCTAGGGAGTTAAATAATCGCGATATATTGTGAACCTCGGTTCACACTGGATTTCAAAGAACAACTTCTATTTCGCCGTTTTGTGGGAGTTATTCCGAAACGACGCTCATTTAGTCCGTTTGTGTTTCCATTTTCAGCTGCAATTCATGTATCAGTTGAATTGGATCGTCTTTTGTCTCTTTGTCCTTATGGGACATCCGTCCATTCAATATTTCGTCATCGATGAACAATTAGTTATTTCGCGAATACCGGTAGGTCACATTTATTGACTGTAAACCCTATCGTGAAAGTGTTTTTAAGATTTTAGACGCCGTAGTATGAGATATTCTGCACTCAAACAACTTTGCCTTCTAATTTTTTGATGCCGGTGTTCAAATTATGGCGTTGTAAGTTGAGATTATTTTAGGCAGTGTAACTATTTTTAAGTCCTTTCTTGTCCCGAAACAGATCGTCAGCTAAAGAGGATTGTGGTATAAACGGGAATATTGTGCCGTACCACGAAGCTGTATCTCTGTGTGGTGTTACACGTTGCGTGCTCCGATGCTCAGTGGGCTAGAAAAGATAAGTAACTGAGGCCAAATGTAGAATCATGTCTGAAGTTTCAGTAGTTAGAGGTTAGAGTGACCCAGCATTACACCTAACCACTGGTGAAATTTCGTCTAGTAAGGCCAAACCCTGAACTTTTATTAAGAAGAGTTTGCCAAATTTTGTTAGCTGAACATAGTTTAACAATGACAAGCGTTTCATTATGTGGTCGTAGGACTTCAGCGGCTGAGGAATTCCTGGCGCTGATGGGAATTATCATGCTTCTCTTGGTAACAAGCTCCCAGTTGTGTTGTACTCTGTTCAGTCCGCTTTTTATGAGCTCTGTTGGATTTATTTGGTAAGAGTAAACTGAAAGGTAGATCAACAATCAGTACATGAGAACTTTCTTCACAAGTGCTGTGGTCACGTTCTCCTGGCTCAGTTCAGTTTGTGCAGCCAATAACCTTGCACCAATGTGCTCTGTTTGCGGTTGATACCACACGGCACCAACCACTCAAAGAAAAAAAGCGAGAAATAGTGGAAGGTCAACTGCAAAAGAAGTTGATGAACCATCCAGAAGAGAGCAGATTTCTTATGGAAGAGCACCACTGAATGCGGATATTTACCAATGTCACCATCTGTCTCTAACCATCGCTTGGATGGATTTTGTGGATCTAACTCCGGTAGTCTAACTACACCTACACGAGCCAGTCCACTGGTTAAAGTTTTCATACTTATTCCCATGTTATTGAGGTTGGCACTCCACAGTTCTGTAGATTGGTTCCTTGAGTAAGTTTGGTGAGGATCTTAAAAGAAAACGCCCCATTATAGGAATCTGCAACATCGTTTTGCACCTGCTAAAGTATCTCACTGAATTTCTGATCTAGAGTTGATTGAAGTATCAAGAACAGTTAAATCTCAGGCCTTTCAATATTCCCAGGGTCAAACCTGAAACGGATATGGTTCTTGAGCTTACATGTTCACTTCCGCGGCATCCTTAGATGTTTTTGCTTTGTTAGACGGGCCAACAAGGATCCCTAAGTAGCATCCTGGGTGCCTTTTTAAACAAGTACACTAAAGTGCTTCCATGTTTACGCTCTGTACTCTTTTTCACCACCGAACACTTCAATAATGAGCAGCAATCACCTGTTACCCAGCTCTGTTGTATTTTGTACCGGTCTAAGTGTTTGGATTATGATTTCTGATTTGCCTCATTATTACTGGTGATAAAATCCACTGGGACAGTGATATATCGAGTGGGTAACTGTGTTCAACATAAATCTCTCCAGTCATTCTTGTGCAATTGAGGTGTTTGGTTTATCGTGCGAAGTCAGTTTTGCCGTATGGCAAAGTCAGATCCGCCAGGAGAAGGCTGAATTCGCAGACCCGGCTTTTTGTGTCACTCAGCACAGGAGGCTCGAGAGACTGGGCGTAAGCAGCGTTTAAGCAATGCGTAGCCAAAGTCGAATCCAAAACAATTGATTCTCAAATTCTACGACATTCGGTTATAAAGTTAATCAATGTACAAGCGGAAACGTACTTCGAATATTTGATCGCAAAGACTCAAAACAAGAGCCAATGTCACTACAGGAATACGCACGCGATTCACTCGGGTCCCAGAACAGTGGGTGACAAAATCTCACAAGGAGTACTTTAGAGCAAGCAAAAATGCGTTGGATAAAGCACCAAGGTCCTTTGTACTGCAGTAATCTCATGAATTCTGATACAATGTGCTGTTTTTCGAATATCCTTTAGCCGCGCGTTACATTGTATATCGTGGATAGGCCCAGGGACTCGCGCCTCCCAAGGCGCATCTGGAGGTCACAACTGGAACATCCCATTGACACACTTGGCCTCATGCTTTAGAAAGTCTTCAAGTAACTGCATTTTTATTTGTACTGACTCAGCTCTTATATGCGCTTTGAACGTGGTTAAAAACCGTTAAGCAGTTTCATTCTTGGTCTTGAATTAAAATTACCGCCTTGTTAGTAACCGTCTCTACTGGGTAAAAAATTAACTGGTCTGTTTCCGAAGATTACAGAAAGGTGTTTAACGTTCGAGTACCAAGAATTGGTGAAGTAATTAATCAGGTTGGGTAGCTGGTTACTTTCGGTTGGCAAAAGTTGCAAAACATCAGAATGCCTGACTTTTTGCAAATGGTCCTGTTGGGATTTATTCCTGGATAGATGTCAAATTTGGAATCAAATCGGAGATTTAAAAATGTTCAAATATTGTGTTATAATGCGCACGCAAGGCAGTGCTCCTTGATGGTGTGTGAAATTGGCCGAATGTGAACATGAACCAAAGCCTAGTAAACCCATCAGTCAGTACCAACACCTACACACCCTAATTCAATGTGGAAGCACCCAGCCCGCCCGTTATGGTATAAATGACCATTAAAAACAATTTCGATTGAACTTTTATACTGTACATTAGTTGATGCCTAGTAAAATGGCGAAACCGTTGGGCATTAGAAACACTTTTTAAATAAGAATTTATGGAGCAGACTTCAAGTAAAAACGAGCCTGTTAATAGCATAAGTGCTTCTGAGATTCAAAGAAGTGCTGGATGACCTTCTCGAGCCAGAGGTGCAATCATGTCTGACAGGTCAATAGTTAAGAGATGGACAAAGTCAGTCTCAGAACTATTTGTTTGGGTAGCATCTAGTTCTTCACGGTCAACTCCTTAAACCCTGGAAAAGCTATTTCGATCAACAAAGAGGGAGAAAAAGTGCATCAACAAGAGAAGCTTACACTAGATGGGGGAAAAACTTGACCTCTTATGTTTCTTCTTGATGGTAAGAAATTTCGTTGCAATTCACTGACTAGCTATTGCCCGCCTAAGCTGGGAAGCCCCCAACCCAAAAGATAATGTTGCGTCCCCTTCCACTAGCTTAATTGAGTCAACGGAGCAAAGGGCTTGGATTGACGGCAAAACGTTTATTCGTGCACTAGGGAAAACGAAACAACATCGGAACAAGAACAAAGTTCTACTGCACAGAGTTGAAGAGGTTCCTTCGCGGCTGCTTTCTTCACATTCCTATGCTGGGTTAACGCTTCACTTTCTTGGGAGTCCGACTTTCGAATCAAATGCTCCGGTAAGTTTTCTTTGGAGACAATTCCCTCTACGGTTTGGGCGTGCGTATTGTTCGCTGAGGTCCCACCAACTTTCTATGAGGAATCCTATCAACTCTCATCCTTCTGTTGTAGAGACAGTAGGGATTCCACAAATGAGTATGGCTCATTGGATTTACCTTAAAGGTGGTATAAATGGAAGGGTTGGCCGTAGATCGAACGCACTCTTTAAGCCTAGATATTCAGTTTACTTGGCTTTCTTCAACGTTCGCACACTAAATCATGTAGGATGGCAAGTATCCTAGCCAGGATCTTTGAACACTTCAGACAGAAATAAGCTGGTCTCCAAAATGCATTCCACTTCAATAATCACTTCATAACCAAAATATCACTTAGCTCTCTTCTTACTCTTCGTGTTTCAGAGGATCTGTATTTTAGTGCTTCTTGTCATTCTGGCATCGGGATCTTCCTTAGAAGGAGAGCCCAGTGTACCCTGTTAGACTGGGCACCAGTGAGCAATCGTTTGGTAGAATTTTCGTAGTAATTCAGGGGTTTGGCTTAAGGTAGTGATCCTTAGGGTCTAACCTTTAGAGGAAGCATGAAATCTAAATAGATTGAGCTGAGTGGACCATGTTTGCACGTGCCCGCAAGAGGCCTGATTTATTGTGCACCGTCTTCCAAGGCAAGCATTGGATGGAAGATGGTTGTAGATGGTTAGTTGATGACATCTGAAAAGGTATAAACCCTTTACCAGTGGAATAATAGTTCGTGTGCTCCAGTTAGACTACCTGGGACTCACGAGATCTCCCAAGCAGTGGTTGGAAACAATAGATTATATGAACCAATGCCGAGGCCCATGGCGTTCCCGCATTTGGAATATTGCCTCTTCCATATAGTTCTTCAACTTACTAACTTGTAATCGATCTTGCCGGACACGGTCGCATGCCTTCAATATATCACTCTGGGCCAAGCAAGCCGCTGCACAGCTGTCGAGTTCTGCAGACCAGAATTGTAAATTGAGAGCCGATAAGTCGCCTCTGGAAAGACGTGGTCAAATTCTTTTGACGTTCTCTGCATAACTTTTCACATCCTATGAACCGTCGTGGCTGATCAACACTTTGAGATATTCTGATTTTTGGATATAGTTACCGAGATCTAAATCACAGGTTAATTAAACTGGGGTGTTCATTGTTGGAATTAGGGCAATTGCTGCGTTTTGGAATAGGAGAAATGTGGCCTCTTCCCGGGGAGGATGTTTCATATTGAAGAGAAACTGAGAGGACGACGCAAAATGGGCGATAACTGTGAGGTCCACATTTTGAGGACGACAGACGAAACACCGCCCGGATCAGGTGGCTTGTTTTTGTCTAACGATTGTAGGGTCAAGCGAGCCTTTCAAGTGACAAAAGGTGATGTGTCAGAATAGAGAAATACGGTGCAGTAGAATTGGATGCACGCGGTGCGGCAAAAAAAACTCGACTTCCTTATAGGATTGGTTGACTAAAGAGCCGGAGCAATTGTGAATAAAGAAAATCTGAAGGAGCGAAAGTTTTCCTAAGCGATTTTGGCAAGGGAGTGAAATGAATGACCACCAGCAGCAAAGAGATTACTGGTGATTAAAAAGGTATATAATGCAATAACTTATAGTAAATAACAAGGCAAGTGCAAAAAAGTGTATACGTATACATCACATTTGCTACTATCCCACAGGAACTACCTGAGGCGAGTTACTCAACTGATAGGTTTTTCGCAACATCCGGCTCACTAATGTTCCTGAAATTGCTTGACGAATAAGACGTTCGGATTGTTCATTAGTCATTACGAAAGTTGCGGTTTCAACTCCGCATTACCGATCAGCCTCTCCATCTGCAGGCCTTCAGTTAGTTGACTTCTTATCATTAGTTTAAAGATGTAAGTTAAGCATTGTGTTTGTACAGTGTTGTGCGCTGACGATGTCACGTCAACTGGCGCTGGACCGTTTATGCTCTAAACTACAAGTTCGATAGTCACAATGCTTGGGAAACCAGCGGTCTGAGTTGCTAAATGTACCATTATTCGAAGCCGTTGGAAATACTGATTTGATGGATTATTGTTTTCACATACGGTTCTTTGACCCTAAAAGGAGGCCCAGAATGGACTACCGAATAAACAAAACAGCAATGCATGCGCCCTGAAGCTCAGTCTTGGCATCGAAATTTTATGGAGGCTATTTTCCAGAACGGTTTGATCACAGAAAACGGAACTTGTTGAAGCAGATGATTTGTTTTGACAAAACCTTAGTTCAGCAGAGCCTTCAAATTCCCTCATAAAAATTTGTTCCAGAATAACGATTCCCCACTCTGTTCAGCTGTTGGTAAGTTGCAGTCGAATCATCTTTTCTGTTTTGCCCAGTTGACGCATCCTTCTTGCTATTCCTTTGACACTTCGAAGACTTACAGCTTTAGGCTTTGCGATTTTTGCCTTTGCCCACTCTCACGTAATTCAACCGGCTATCTTAAGTCATCAAACCCTGGGGATTATATCGCGTGCGTCCCCGTTTTTGTCACTTGTGTTGTGCAGTTGGCTATCTCACATTTCCCGCAGGGTTGATTCCATATTAGAGATAACCTATCACAAAACCGTCTTCAATTTCTGTTTTGAGTGTGCCATTTCTAACATAGCTTTGTTTAAAGATACTATGCTGATAATGTTAACAGATATATATATATATATATTATATAGTGACATGGTTGGAGCATGAGCGTAATGGAGGAGCCATGCCCCATAGTCACTAGGGTGTACTACACAAGGGAACCGTAACCCTGAAACTTGAAGTGATGTTGGACCATATAAGATCTCAGTTTTGTTGGGTTCTGATCGCTTTAGACCCAGCTGGAATAGATTACGTTTGAGTTAGATAATGCTAGAAATTGCAACTTGCTGCGGGATCAAATTAGACCAATTAAATCAGCTTCGCAATCGATCTCCGAATCGATTGAGCATTTAAAGAACTAGTGACGATGGATGCACCCAATCTAGTGCTCCCATCACTTTAAACATTACGAGCACATTCCCGCATCATGTTGGTTAAAGACAATGCTCATCCTGCAGTAAGGACAAAGGAGGGGAAGAACGAATATGATTGACTAAATAAACAACCTTATCGCTCATTGCCCTCTTTGCCACCAACCTGCCGTTTTAGTTTCCCACATTAGTAAACCCACAGGATGGAGTGCTAGACCTGATAACTCAAACTAAACAAGAGCAACTGACCGAAGAAAACGGGGTGATTGTCAGATTCACCCTGCTACAGACAAAGGAAGCCTCGTCAATAAACCACCACAGTGTTGCTAGACTCCAAGTGTATAGCAAGGTGCTTGGAATTGAGAGCTGTAGTTTAGGTTTTCTTCATTGGGACGCTCGGATCAATGCAGTCAACCGGAAGTCCAAAAGAAGAAATTCAAGGGCCATCAGTAGACGATCAAAAGGAAACCCGGAATGTACTGCTAGTTAGAGTGTGTTTGTTGCTTTATGGTGGTTCGGAAAAGGACAAACATAACTTCGTGGTTCTCAAACTGGATACAGAAACGGGTTTGTACAATGCGTCCAGGATCACTTCATTGCATCTGTGCTGGTACATACTGCGGTTAATGTGATCGTATTTAGTGAACTAGCCATTGAAAACTTAAAAAAATCAGAGTGAATAATGAGTCACACAACAAGTGACAATGTATACGAGGGGCGCGTTTGTAATAACCGCGGTAAGGCCGCATTTTAAAACACAAAAATGTCAGTGATTACTTCAAATACCACCTGCCGTTTCTATTTGGAATCGCCTATCGTCGATCGCGTCCATTGTTAATCAGGCCGGCACAAATCTCGTTTGATTCAGGAAAACCAGTCACGTTCAGGGAATTAACCAGCGCATATTCGCTCCTCTTTGACCCCCATAGATTTCAATCGGTTGATTGGCCCGCCTAGCCATTTGGCTTCCAATCTGACAGGGCTAAAGTTGCGCTGTTGTGAATACCTAACAATTCACGTTGATTCGTTGGCATACTGTATGGCTTATTCTTTTTGCCTGTAATGTCCTGCCCATCCAACTGCAACTCGATGTCACCTAACGATTGGTGATAACGCATTATATCACATTACATCGTTCACAATAATAACGCAGTTTCAGTTGGATTGTCCCTCCTAGACGTGCACATGATCTGGCGCGAACCGATTATATCTATTTTTTATAGATTGTAACTTGTCAGTCACAGTCCATCATTGTGAGGCCACTAGTAGCAAATAAAATAGCTTTGTTTGATTTTGATAGGGGTTAGGCGAGAATAGCATCTCTCCTAGGTCAAACTGATTATCAGTTCAGGCTGTTCGCACGGGCTGGTTTTGTAACTGAGACTGACTATTAGATCAGAATACATGAATAGTCTTGTGCTTTTGGGGTTGTATGTAACGTTAAGTGAGTTATTTAGGCTAACGAAATGTTCCTACTCGATCAATGGATACGTGAGGAACTCGTTAACTTGAGAACATTGCATGACATCATCATTACGTGGAACGCATTCGCTGACTTTTGACTTCTCATTGGGATATTTCCAGCCAATGGATTTCGTAATTGTCTCTCAGCTGTGCCTACGGAGACGGTTCAGCGTACGCACGTAAACCGTTGGACACCGTTTGATGCGGCCAAATGAGGAAGTTCATCTTTCGCCGTTTTTTTGTACTCTTGTGGTGTGGTAAATGATGTCCGTGTCAGCCGCGTAGCAAGTGTGCTTAATGACTGAATTTGAGCGTTTATTGGCCAGTCTACTGAAATCTGAGAGATGGCTTCAAAAAATTTAGTTTCCGTATACCTTTAGACTTCAAGATAAGTTATTTCCAGTGGACTGCTTGTGGATAAGTCTCACAGAGTATCCGTTAGTCCTACACATTGCGGCAAATGTTTCATACCCTTTCCTTCATGATTTGTTTATGGATTTCACTTACTTGTGGGAAAGCCAGTTTTTTTACTTTATTGGCGCGAAACTTGCAAAGTTTAAACATTGTCTAGCCCATGTATTCTTCTGATAGATAGATTTCTTAGTTGATTTTTCGATTTGAGATGGACAGACTCAAGGATAGTAAGACAGTTTAAAACCATGACTAATGTACAGAGCCTAAGGCACGGCTTTTGAAATGAATGGTCCAAGACAGTGTATTAATTGTACGATTGATAATGAATATATGCTTGTGGGTTACGTAAAATGCACGATGGAAATTTGAAGAATCTCAACATCTGTGCTTCCTGGATTGGAGGGACAGTTGCAGGACGATATACAAGTTGCCTTAGAGGTGCGGCACAGCATAATCGAAACCTGGTTCAACTTCGCGCTGTTTACAATGTGCACATGTTTAGGAGGTGATAGAAAAACTTTCCCGCTGGCTGGTTTCTCAAGCCCTAGAGAAATACTACCCGCGGCAGTCGAAACGTTGGCATATTACGTCTACAAACAACGCTCTTATTAACATTATATCATCCACAATGAAAGCTATTTGCCCATATTACCCTAGACCAATTAACAGGCGTTCCTGTTTCCGATATTTCAGAGCACCTTCGTGATCTTTTTGTTTCCTTTATAAAGAACGTAGGAGCCTCAATGAAACATCCATCAATAGAAATTATGCAATTATTTCCTTAGACTTGAGGTTCCACCATCTGCCATTTTGTTTATCCGCTTCTTTTTCTGACGGATGCATAGTATTTGATGAGTTCTTATGACTCAAAACTGATTTGTGGAAATGAATCATAAGAAAAATATATTTTAGACTTCACCGGTTGATTATTATTAACTTGGATTGGAATTCAAAATAAAGAACTTTGCCGGTGAACCATCACTATATTGTCTGCAAGTTTACCTTGTATTCCCTCTGAGGATTAAAATAGCCCTAGCCTAATAAAACTATGAAGATAATGTTTCGAAGGTTGATGTTGTTGAAAGAGGAATCCAGTATATTGGCGCAGATGTATCTCATATACCTTTAGTCTACGGTCGAAAGGTTGATTGTATCTCTTCCCCACCGCGGGACTCACGTTCAATCTTTATTCCAAGCACGTTCATTCTTCTGAGGATAGTTCAGTTGTTTAGCTCTACTTTGAGTATTGGCGCCAAAATGGAAAAAAAATAGAACATGACCAGATAAGTTTGTCAAATTCTATGTTGTAAGCCCACTACTAGGAGATACAAAAAGGCCAGCCGGTCGTTTATGGATTGAACTGAATGCATGTTTATAGACATCGAGCGATTGTGATTGGTGGACATAAGTCAATACGGCAAACCAGTTTTTTGTCACGCGATAAGCAGTTGGGCCGGCCAACGCTACATCGGTGAGAGCAAGTAATGTGTGCATGTGGTGCATATTTGTTGTTTATATGTGGGCACATGCATATCATCATCGTCGTTCAGCGTTAAACAGCAAGGCAAGCCTCACTGACCGCTGCCTTTTCCCCAGAGTTACATGTTTCTATGAAAAGGGTGAATAACCAAGGGAACAGGGAGTGGATCTACACAGGCGGGAAAAGATAAGACGTTGCCGCAGCCGACACACGAAACAGTCCAACTGTACAAACGCACGTGTTTTCAATCATTTTGATTCGATAGAAAATCGCAACACGATCGCCACGGTTCACTGCCAGCTAGTTGACGGGTCTTTCGGACCCCAACCACGAAGAAGTGGGGCACCTACGTTACCTACGTTCGCTGTAGATTTTCTCATTCCAGGTTGCCGCGTCATCTATTTGCCTCCAGGTGGCTTCTTCCATTCATTGGGAGGAACCCAAAATAGAGCAGGAAATGGTAGACGAGTGTTCGACATACGCAACACGTGACCCAACCAGCGTAGTCTACTAAGTTTCATACGATGAAACAAGGTATTCTGGGAACCGGCACCTAGTACTAGATTCCTTACCTCTACATTACTCACCCAGTCAATCCATCCAATCCCAGCCATACTACGTAGACATCGGTTGTCGAAAACCTCCAACCGACGAGCATCACCGACACGCGTACTCCACGTCTCGCAACCGTATAACAGAACTGAACGCACTGCGACACAGTACACACGGCCTTTCAGTTTCAGTGAAATATCAGGCCGACGCCACAAGTGCTTCAATCCAGCATGAGCTGCCCGAGCCTTGGATATACGTATATTTACCTCCATTCCCGAGCTACCATCGTTCGACACGCAGCTGCGAAGGTTCATATTGTCCGTTTGTTCATTGTTCTTTGTGGTAACTCGATAATTTCTGTGAAAATAAAGAATGGTCCATCCATCACCGTAGTGTACTTTTTCTGTTTTTGTTATAAAGGTTCACTGGACTTCTAAAATTTACGCACATATTGTACAAATCGGAAGGCAGTACCATGGGGACCATGGTGACAGAGGAAAATAACACGAGAGAGAAGTAAGGTGCACCGTCTGGGTGCGCCACGTGTTAGTTGTTCTCAGACTCCGCCTCCAAGTCGGCGATCGGTCTTCGTAATCGCGACTACCCCGCGGGCGTTGTACGACCCAGACAACCAAGCCAAAATAACAACTTGTCTTATGAGGCCATGGCTCCAGCCTCTGCTCACTACTTGACATACAAGGCAGCAGGACAAAACATGGCATTCGCAAAGCATTGGCGGCCAATTCGTACATCTTTCGGTCAATTAAGATTAAAGGCCCATCGGTTATGGTAGGGGGCGATGAACGGAAAATTCGGGTTGTGCACCTCTGCCGGAGTACCGCCTCTTCTAGGATTATCAATTTCTTCTGACCTTTTTTATGACTAACCAAACCAACGTGCTCTTATGTCATTTTCCAGGAGGAACACATTCTGTCATGCCCTGGACACTGCTGCTGTTGTTGCTTGTCCGCGTCCGCTTGTTTGGTGAACTCGAGCCCATTTTGCTCGCTATTGACCATCACTTTGATGTCCATTCCGTATCTGCAAACTGGGGTAGGGCAGGTAGCTCTATGCTTGCTCAACCCAGAAAGATGTTATTTATTCTCTTCCA
The DNA here is from genome assembly GCA_008360955.1 of Fasciolopsis buskii. Taxonomy (NCBI): domain Eukaryota; kingdom Metazoa; phylum Platyhelminthes; class Trematoda; order Plagiorchiida; family Fasciolidae; genus Fasciolopsis; species Fasciolopsis buskii. The sequence continues at coordinate 55,427 of LUCM01002665.1, read as the reverse complement.
ACCTCGAATCTGTAGTTCTGTGTATAATGCGTCCTTGTGAGATAGTCTGAATTCCGGATCTATGTGACTTTTGGCGGACATCTACCGTTTCGTCACTTTAAAATGAACACCGTTTAGTCAATAACGTTCAATATCTAAGAGATTTGTCGTAGTCTTAAGGAGAACGGATTGGGCTGAAAAAACGATAATTAGAGACGCTATATTTATCATTCAGTTTCAGTGGTCACTGCCTATCATTTATTCACCACACCGATCGGCTATACCCACAATGCACAGATTCACATCGTGTCGAAGTTCGTGTTCATTTGCGGTGGGTTTTGCGTGAGTCGCATGACCAGCTCCGGGAATTAATAAAATATCCTTCCACAGAGACCAGAACAAACTAGCCTTCATCTATAAATCTTTCTCTATATCATTCTGCAAGTATTTAGTCAATAACCGGAAAAGCTTCGGTAATTTTATGGGATATGACGGTCAAATCTTACCGATTGGAATTCCGTTTTTCATAGTTTAATGAAAGTAAAATTGTTTGAATGAACACATTGAATGTATGGAATTTCTCCCATTTCCCGTCTGCGAAGCCGTCTTTGGCTAGTTTGGCCGTTAAGGAACAGCCGGAACAGTGGGATGAACGCTTGCTTTCTAGACTGCTTCATCTGCGACCAATAAACTTCAATGTTATCGGATCAAAGTAGCTTTTGATTGTATCGGTTAATTGTCACCTTCAGCCGTCAAAGGTTTCACTGTCGTCTTTAGGTGGTCACTTAGCCCAGCCTTGGTGCTTGTTTGATTGATCTCATTGACGTGAATGCGTAAAACATGTTATTCTTCTTCAAACATTTTATGCCGACTCTCCTTTCAAAATATTTATACTGCATTCTCTGGAATAGTTTAATGCACAGTTTTTTTGAAGAATCAGAGAAACACGGGCACATTATCCAGGTGCGTCTGGTTCGTCTCACTTGTCCTTTTGCCTTCAGCAGCTTTGGGATTTTCGTGAAGATTTATTCAGTACTAATTCTTCCGGTCGTATCTAGATTTTGCTCTCTCTTCATGATTAGATGCTACTTCAGAAATGATAAAAATGGCTTCTAAGTAACCATCCTCACCACACTACACAACTTTCAGTATTTATCTTTGGCTTTCTTTGGTAATGATCATTCTCACCAGTTAACTTTTTCAGGTCGATGTGACTGAATTCACTCAGATTTTTTTCCTCTGGATGCATTTACTTCGTTCAGATTATCAAGTTGGTGGTGCCTTTCTGTGCCGTTTGTGAGCTGGAAGGCTGCTCACAAGAATCATATAAATCCAAACCGAACAGTAATGCTCACAAGCAAACACCAGCACGATGCACTTTGAGGATACGGGTTCAGTTCAACCAAGAAATAGTAAATTAATTTAAATTAGGCAAAAGGATTTCCAGATTGTTTGTCTAAACCGATCCTGCGAGTCAAGCACAAACGAACATTTATGTCCAGGACATCGCCGCCAATCCGAACAAACGAAAACCGATAGAGGCCATTTCTAGTGTTAGGATACTGAATGTGATTTCTGATAATTCACCAGTCAGCGTTCTGGTTGGAAACCTTGGAAGCGCGATACAGTTGTTTCATCCTTGTGTTAGGAATCACCAATAGTGCTTATCCATCGCTCCCGAATCGGGACCCGAACCCAGAGAAAATTATTGTGAATCGAGCGTCATAGTCGTTAAGCTGTTAGAACTAGGTCTCAACAGCTTATCCGACACGCACAACACATGACATTGGCCCCATCGCTGTCAATGGATTTTGCAGCCCATAGATACCAACGTACCAGATGGTTGACTCCTATCCTGGTTTTTCGTCTTTGCTTACGTTCATACCTATATGACTCGCTTTTAATTCTGTTAATCTTTGTGACACGCTTGGCGCGAGTGTACCGGAAGGGTATACTACACGGAGGGGGGCGGCAACTCTTACTCTGAAACTTGGAGTGATTAGAGCCGCGTAAGACATGAGTATGTCACCTGCTCCCACTGTAATAAACCCAGCGATTATTGTTTGCTTCATCCCTGTTACTGTTTGGTGCATTGTTTTTCAGCTTGCAGTTTGTGTGAAATCATTCTGGATATTCTCCGGCCTTTGGCCCTGTCTCACACGGTTGACAGACTGGTAAATCAATTGGTCAAACGTGTGTGCGATTTGAAAGCTAAAACGGAGGAAGAACGTTTTGTGGTAAGTGTTTTTGTTTGCACTATCCCACTATCTTTACACGTGTGAGTTATTGGTACTTGCATTGCCAACTTGATCTCAACATCTAGTTTTAATAACAACAATTCCAGTGGAATGACTTATCATCCGATCTACAAAATGCGTTTATTTTCGTGTCTGCCTACCCCGCACTCGATTCACTAGCCCACTGTGGCTAGATTCCTACCCCACATACCGTCAGATTTCCTTGGCCTCGTTCGGAATGTCACACTGTCAGACTACTGTTTCACCTCTGAGCGGGTAAAGCAAGTCGTTTGCATGTTTGTCGATATGTGTGTACTGACCAAAGAAGAGCAACTTCGTGTTAGTCCAATTGTACAATTATTAACAAGCCTCATTCTCCCGTGGATCCGAAATTTAAATGGGATGTTATCGGGATGACTTAAGGAATGTGAAAAAGCAATCTCCTGGCAGTCTGGTAGTGTCGAAATTAACCGTAATTACGAAGTGGGGATTACATCGTGGCCGAAGACGGCTCGGAGTCGGGTTCAAGAATCAAAAATAGATCGTTTGCTCATGCTTGTCGAAAATCCATACTATGTTGTGTTATGAGAACGGATTTGTTAATCCCGTGTTGCTTGTGTTGTTGTGGCACTAACGTTCGTGACACTGGTGTGATTGGAATTTTTGATTATGGTCTGATACAAGGTTCTTCACCATTGACTAACACTTCTGTCGGCTCTGTTCAGATCGTTCCTTTAGATACACTGCCTTTTGGCGATTAGCCTCTAAATACCTCCGCATGTCCAGCGTGCGTGTACCAGGCTCCGCTTCGGCTACTAAAGTTTGGCGAAAACTTTTGATGGGAAGGGATGTTGCTGGGCAAGGCCCAATTAAATGAGCAGATATCCCTAATATCTGCACCACACTTATCTTTCGTAAGCACATTTCGGTCATCTCCAATTTCAAATTGTGAAAGAAAACAATTTTTAGCTTCTACTACTGATATATACAGGTCTCGTGGAAACTCATGCAATTTTCTCTCTAGTAGGCAGCAGCATAGGGAAGTAAATACTTCAATTTGCATTCCTTTTATTCAGCAAGAACTGGCGAGTCTTTTCCATAATAAGCCGCATGCTTTTCAGTTATGCAGTAAGCAAGCAAGCTAGAAATTTGCCTGATATCCCATTACAGCCGTCACATGTATATAGTAACCATGACGCATCACGAGCTCGTTAGGAAGAACAAAGTGAGATCATTTTATAGCAACTTGGCGTTTGTTTTCCTACGAATCCAACATCAATGAACAATGGTAGTCGATGGGTCCGCCATTATCCTTCAGTAATTGTTGGGTATTTTCGATATGACATCCTGCATCTCCAAGGCGAAATTGCTTTCACTTCATACTTCAAGAAGTTTTAGAATCTCGAAGTCAATACCTATTAGCTAGGAAACCTTTAATTATCACTCCAGGCACGAAACGTTTTGAAAAGAATCGAGATTCAGGCCGGGGTGCGATTTATATGAAGCATACCCTCCACCCAGGTGTACTTTTATCCAAGTTACGTCAGACTGAAGAGAACCCAACCTACTCAGGATAACATGTCTAATAAATGTTGGCAGAGTGAAACACTGCTTCTTTTAGAGACACTGCCACTTTTCTGTATTGGATACTTTCTTAGAATGAGAGGAGTATCTCAGTTACCGCAGTGAAAAAATTTCCCCATCCGGATTGCATTCTCTTTTGGTCCGTTGGTATGGATTTTCAAATTTTATTCGTGTAAAAGTGAACGGATTGGGGAGGATTAAGAAAGCGGACAACTTCGTCGGAGAATTTCCTTCTAAAAATGGTCATTTTGTAACACTGCTTCAGGTCATCATATGCCATGCATCCAACAACAATATTAACGGACCCTTAGACAGGTGGTCCGAAATTTCTAATATTGCGCAAGTTAATTATATTCCCTGCTTTGTTATGCGATTAATTCACGCCGCATGTCTGTTGAAACTTAGAGCGTTCTAATATTATTCAAGTCTGTCTGGATGATGGTGCATGAAATATCGACAATAACCTGCGACGTCATTAGGGAAGGGATTTTCTGTCGTGAAATTTTAAAGTGAATATAAGTAACTTTGTGGCCACTCTCGGATATGATTGATTTCGCCCATAAAAATTATGATCTTGAGGTAGTTTATTTGTTTACTAGGATATAAGTGATGGTCTTATCTAGTTTAAAACGCTGGAAAAGTTTAACCACGATTTCAAACCGACCGATGCGTTGAAATCAGTTCGTTATCCGCTACATTGCGGTACCAACAGGCTTTGCTGCTTCTCGTTCAATGTAGGCAATTAGCGCAGCGCGCCTAAATGACCCCACGCAAGGTCAGGGTCATGTTCGTGAACCATGATTATTAGACCCCAGTTGACAAATAATTATCTTCAGCCTATAAATACCTGCGCAGTAGTGGACAGAATACTCGATAAAATAAATGCTTTTGCTGGACAAGCGAGTTTGTTATCATTTATGAAGGCAAACTAGGTTAACTCCTAGGACCTTCCCAAAAATGTTTATGAAATATTCGTGCTCCAGAATGATTTCACTTTTTATGCCCAGACGCGTTTACTTAGACATTCAAGGTCGCCCATGTTTGGCTGGCCTATTTACAGTTTGCAAACAGATATAATAAAGAAAACTTGCAAATAAATTCATTATATATATACATATTACATGGCCCTTACACTCAGTACAATCGAGAGTGTGTCTCAGGGTTTGAGTTGGTCACTCCTCCTGAACGCCTCTAGAAGTAATCCCAAATGACCCTGAGTTTCACATAGCCTCCTCGTCGTTGAGATGTTTTTCACCAAAGTTCGAATACCAAGGCGAATGCCAGGTACTCTGCCAAGTTAGATGATCTTTGGAAGTTGGCCAAACCTCGATTCCGAACCAACCAAAGGCGGCGTATGAGGCATGCGGCTGCATCCTCACAGGCGCCTATAACAAGGAGGTGAACCGAGCACCCGGAATGTTTGGCCCCATCCGAAGGGCATATGAACTGAACAATTAGTCACCTTTTCGTCACGTGATTCTCAGGTCATCCTACTACCTTGTGGGCTGGATCGTTTGACCAAAGACTCGGGGTACAGTCCCTTAAATCAACCCTCTCCTTCATTTTGGGCCACCTGGCAGAATCCAGTCCAGAAAAGAATCATGGATCCCAGTGGATAGGCGATGATATGTAGTCAGAGAATAAAACTGGCATATGTGGTTAACTCTGCATGTTGTTTTTTTCTTCTTTCTCGTCTATTGTTTTTGTCGTTCGACATGATTCTGATGACATGATCTGTACACGGATTTGTGCCACATATATGTAGTAATTAGCTTTTCGGGGCAACCGACGCTAGTCGGTAAGTCTTCGGAGTTCGCATTCGATGAGCATTTCCCCATTGGACAGTCCTCCAGTATCTGCGACATATTTCGTGTAATGTAGTACAGTAGTCATGTATTCGAAAAAGAAGTAAAATGCAGGATTATTACTATTATTATTATCACTGATAGTCCAAGTGTTTCTTTTGGGTATCAGCCTGTGTTGGCCCGGTTTGCACTCACAAGTCAAAATGCACCGAAGTTATTTTTCTATTAACACGTGTTCATATGCGTATTACGAGTATTTCTGGTTTCATTTGGATTCCTTGGCATTGTTCCTTAACGATAACAACAAAACACCTCCGCAGAAATTGACACGTTAGATAGGAAGATGTCAGAAGACCAATTTTTTCCTCGTTTTGTGGGAACTCGAAATGTCTAGAATCCTGAAAAAACCACGAGCCTTTCTGTAGTCTTTCTAACATTGCCTCTCATCCATGTCCAATAGTTTTTCTCATCCGTGTATGAATGTTCTCTTCGTTGAAGAAAATCTCATTATAGCTCCATCCGTTCACTACTATGCAGTGTTTTATCATTGAAAGTGCGTTAGACAAAATCAAATTAATCTGTTGCATCCTTAAACCGCTAACTTGTTCCTCTCGGGGTATCAGAACCGTTGATCGTTGCAAAACATCTCATATTCTGAACATAAATCAGCTCAACGGGATTGATCCTATCCCGGATGGGACTGAAATTGAATGTACGGTATCTAAGAGATAGGGACAGGAAAGTGTTTATGGGCAAATGGATTTCATGAATCCAGCTTTAATCTGAACTTCGATGCTCATCTCAGTAGCCTGGTAAAATGTTCAGCTTAGTGATGATTGTTGGCTGTGATAGGTGGCAAGGAGAAAATCGACCGTTCAAAACCACCCCGGGTTAATTCGATTCCTAATCTGATATTTTTGGTCAGAAGATTATCCATAGTAGTGAACGAATAGAACTATTATGAAGAACGATGCCCAAGACTGAGAATTATCATACATGAGTGAAAAACTACTCTGTACTGGGGAAAAACTAACTACAGAGAGATATGTATTGCGAAAGTCTACGTTGAGAAATACCAGTGCGTGCTCAATCGATTTGATTTGTATCTTCGTATAGAATCACTCTTAGTCTCGGTCCAGCTAGTTATCCGTCTACGATTCATGCACCTGCTCTATGACATCATTTTCGTAGCCACACTGCGAGAGTTCGAATTTGCTTGTTCATTTTGACAATACAATATCAGCCACAAAGCAATCAAGTCTTCCTGCTGCTGTACTAATGACCAATGACTTTTCTCTTCTGTCCTCAAAACACGTTCAAAATTTCACGAGTTTCAAACATCGGCGTTTGTTCTGAGTTTTCTGTTCAAGACCCACAAAACGAACTGGTCTTGTTCTTCGGTTTAGCCTGAGGGGTCTTGGTTCTACAAGGAAGCGACTTTAACCCTATAGGATTGTCATTTAACAAATGATGCGAATCAGTCAAGTAGTGACTCAAAAACCGACGAAACAACTGGGACTCATGTAGGCGATGCTATTTACGCAATAACCCCATAAATGCAACAGTTTTTCGGTAATGAAATGAGATTTTGCGCGAGTATGACTTATTTGTTTTCTCTTGCGCTAGTGGAAAACACGATTGGTGATCAACAGTAAATGCAATTGAAGACTGTGATCAGAGAGAAATTGGATTGGCGGTTTTTAAGCAGATAGATATTCGATCTAACGTTTCTGGTTTACGACATCTGTAGTTCTCCCAAAATTTCTTATTTCTGTTTCACGTTTAAACATGTAGATCGTGAAACGTTTCTCCATAGTGGATCGTATTCATCATGCTTGGGACGTTGGCATGGCTTGTGTGTTGTCCTATTCTATTCTTAAGATCATGAACTGCGTGGACTGTGCACCAATCTCGTTTAGTGGATGCGGCTAAAGCCTTTTAAATCAATTCTGACGTTTACTGCATCATACGGTGTCCAAAGGGGTCACGAAATAAAAGAAAAGCGACTGGTAAACAGTGAGTGTATATCAGTACAGTGGAGATTCACCTTTGGCTAGTGGCGAATTACTTCTGATCCTGAGTGATTTCCCGAATGTGCCACTTATCTTGATAAACTCATTTATCAAATAACGTGTAATAGTGACCGTTTCATGGTATGAACGTAATGGAGGGAATTTAGGAAATGTATGTTAAGTTCACGTAGTTATTTGAAACTGAAAGGATCGGGTGGTACGGCGGTATGCTCCGACTAAGGGTGTGGATTTATCAGCGTGATATCACTGTTTGTTTTCAGTCATTGTTTTTAGGATTACAAGCCGAATCAACTCGCCTAATATACAGCCAACGGTTCTGTACCTCTAACCAAGCTTGCATCCATATGACCAAGTCGTATCTTGCCACTGCGCTTTGACAAAGTTGAAGGTACTGATGATCAACAACCTATGTGGTCACCCTTTCACTACTAAAAGGTTTGAAAGTAGTCAAAACTGGGAATGTATTGCTTTCTACCCCCTTTCATATCACCTCGCCTCGCCCGTTCTCCTCACGGTTCTTTTCCCCGTCATCCTCCTCCCTATTCAATTCGCAGTGCTGGGTAATAATGTACGACACAGTCAAATCACTGTTAAGACTCGTCCATAATATGAACCCGCGAGAGGCTTGTGGGGTAAGTTCCATAAGTTTAGTCAACAGTGTCACTTTTTTGTTGGAATAGTGTGCTTTGCCGAGCAAGTAGCATTGATGAACTCCCAGATAAACAAACTTTGATTATCATTGACTAGATGAATTTACTGTTTGTTTCAAGACATTCGTCGTATTTTTTCCTGACCTGTAGATGTAGACTGTTTTCGTTCCGAAACGATGTTCTGTCATTACCAGTCTGATCCTCCATATAATTCGTGTCCATGATTTAGTGAATTGTGGGGGATCATTATCGGCCCAACTTCTTATCACGTATGGTATTCTCGTAATCGAGTAACCTACATCCAAATCTTAAAAAAATACGCACAAACAATCATAAATTGTTAACAACGACACGTCTCAGTGACTTTCATTGGTAATATCGTTCACAGCGCGGGATGTTAATTTGCACAAGATTATGAACGTTGCGTTTGCCTTTTAGATAGCAAACGTTTTATCACCGGTCAAAGTAACATCATCAGCACGTATGCTATGAAATTAACGCCGCCGATTGTCTGTTGGTGATTATCAAATGATTGCTTGGCATATCACAACATCGAATTTAAAACCTTGCAGTTGAGATTTTCTGTTGATACCACAGTGAAAAAAACGAATATTGATCATTAGAAATAATCGAGTAGCAAGAGTTGAAACGTGCAAATTGCACATTTTACTTAACATTTTCATGTGGTAGACAGCTCCAGTGTCACCTGACCTCCTATCAAGACCAAACTTATTGAGGTCCTACGTGGTTGGAATTTCAGTTCTATTCTTCTTATCGTTATATCTGCACCGTTTACTACTCCCCTGATACGAACAACCCTCTGATTTGTAACTTATTCCCTTCAAACATTAAAACACTGACTTCAATAAACCCAAACTGAAATTACCATTTTTGGCCACCTCAACGTCCACAACATAGATTGAATATCACCCGTCGGAACATTTCGACCTGGAGATTTGTAGTCGGGGATTTTGCTATGATTAACAACCATTCTCAACTGGTTGACTTCCCTACACGCATCCTCGATCGTCTTGAAGACCGCGCACATACTCGTGACCTAGTTCTTTCATTCATTTCTGCATCCGTCTCGAATATTACTTCCCTATCTCCTTTGGTTTCATCGAACTAAGTGCTTTATGTACTCCGAAGGGCGGATATTCAGCTACTATATAAACGAAAGATAGTCTCAACATGAACAAAATAACCTGTATAATGAGGGCTTAGGACCATGGAACGTGTATTCATTTTCACTCAAGGGCTGTTTTAGGTGCGAATGTTCCAGTTTCGATGTTTTTCAACAATTTGACCAAGTTCGGAACAGTGAAACACTTGTACGCTCGGGTATGTACTTGAAGGTGCTTATAATAGATACGAGAGACAGAGGATGAAATGCACTTCGCCAGTTGTTTGTGTGTACGGTGGGGAGACTAAGTATTCTCGTGGGGGGCTTCTGGCAAGTTTTGATGTATTGACTCATTATGAATTCAACGAATAGATGTCTGGACAAACCGCTACAAGAGGATAAGAACTTGAGGGATCCAAAAATTAATCTGATATATTTTTTTAGTAGTAGGAGATTGAATGTTTACATGAAATAATTCACCATGTGATATCACCGCTCAACTCACCATAAAGAAACCATGGAAGCACTGTACAGCTGTTTCATCCTTGTTAGGAATCATCAGCAGTGCATATCCACCGCGCCCAAACTGGGACGCGAACCCGAGACGAACGATTCTGAGTCGAACGCCTTAGCCATTACGCTACCGGGCAGGCTCTGGACGGTGTTTATTCCCGGGTCAGTGCCTGGAATAAACATGCGCTCTTGCAAGATTTTCTGCCATCCCCCAAACTTGTACTTCGCGGTCTTTCAATTTCTTGAGGGACTTAAGTGATGGATGATCCTCTTGTACCAGAAGCTTGATCCCAGTATTTAGAGTAGAAAATATTTTATAAGAAATGACTGCGTGTATTACGACAATTACGTTCACTCCTGTTCGGAACGCGGCTGCCGTGATATTCTTCGATAAGAGACCGGGAAAAGTCACGGAAGATGCTTAAGGCCAATGAGGTAAAACAAACGAAAATCAAAACATTCGATAAGGTATGTAGGTATGTGGCAGAGTTCATGACGCGAAACGTAAAAAGAGGCACCTAATTTTGGTAAAAATGTGTTCCCCATGAGACAGCCATGTGAGTTTTCGGTCCGGTAACACGCCAATATACTTTACCAAATCTTGGTGAGTCAGTTATTCCCCGTTAACCGGTACTAGGGTGCAAGCGTCATTAAAAGCGCAACGTTTTTAGCCTTTTATAAGAAAAAATGCAATGTCTACACATTTTGGGGGGTTTGATATACGGATTGTGTTCCTTGAACCATTCGGAAAGTTATGTAATCCCATCTTGCTTTTCCGAAAATGAACTGTTGTAGGAATACAGCTGACCCAGAACTACATCCTCTGCGTACTTGAAAATGAGCTTATGGGTGTGGGTTGAGATGGGGATATGTAGAGAGAAAAAAACGGAGATAATAGTAGATCTTGAGGATCTCCAAGGCTAGAGGTAACGGGAAAAAGCGGTGCCATTATAACGGGTAAATTGTTGTCGACGGCGGAAATAATCGGTTAAGAGGGAAATAAGGTTCCACACCTGACTGGGAAAGGAACGAAAGAAACTTGTGCCCGTCGAAGTAGTAGGAAGCGTCACTGTAGCCAAGGAAGCAAAACCACATTCCTTTGCTTCTGTCATCCAAAGCCAAAGAAATGAAGTATATTAGGATGACTAGAGCATCAGGGGTGAACTTGGGAGTTCGGTTGGGGTCAGAAACTTTTAGGGAAAATGCAAGATGTAGCGAAAATTAATTTTTCAAAAACACGCTACTGGAGGCAGTAGAACGGGATTTGTAGGAACCTTTCTTAGGAACGGGGCTTACGGCAGCTGTTCTCCAACAGTTAGGAATTTTGTTTTCACGTAAGCATTTGTTAAACAATTCAGAAATGATGGGGGATAGAATGACTGCACATTCCTTGAGGACTATGGGGCTGAAGCTGTCCGGTCCACAGTACTTTCTAAAGTTTAGAAAATCCTTTTTTATAACGGTCCAAGATAAAAAGAAAATGAAGGCACTTCGGCGACAGGAAAAGTGGCTTTCTTGTTAATTGATATTTTGAGAGCTTCAACATCCACAGTAGCATACCCGCGTGTAGATGTATTCTAGTGGTTTATGTGTAAACAGGTAATTCAATCTAGATAACTCTTTTCGTTGCATGACCGATGTATTGCCCTTCCTTTTAAAAGCGTATTCCTTCCAAAGACGAAATAGTTTGAGCCTAAGAGAGCAAACGCAGGGAGTCTCGATGGGACGGCAGACGTTAAAGCAAAAGTTAAGATGACTTGTAAGTTGATACCAATCCTCAGCAACATCAGTGTTTAAGAGTAGGAGAAGCTTGTCTAGTTCACCATCTCGTTAACATCATGATGATTCGCGAACAGATCTGTACGTTGAGGATTTTGTGGCGCAGCACTGCGCTAAGTGCCGGTGATTAGCGTGGCTATAATTCTTGAGGGGAACCTTGAATACTGCGTGGTCAGATACACCAGTAGCGAATCAACATAGAACGAAAAAAGAATCTTGGCTATTTGCAAGGGAAATATCAAGGAAGGCGTACATCCTGGTAAGAATGTTGACTGTTTACTAGACCAAAAGGAATGAAAGAACTGGCATCAAAGTGTTTAAAATCACCGGGAACTGCACTAAAAATTGTCTGTGTAGTTTACCAAGTCTGTTAGAATCGCATCAAGAAAATCTTGATAGGTGAAATGTATACCTTGATAAGCAGAATCGACCGAAAGTTGCTCAGATGTTTAGGCTTACATTCAATGGTAGAGGAATTAACGTTAGCATCTGAGTGCTTGAAAATTGACTTTACTTGTAGACAGCATTAGTTTTTGATATATGTGACGACAAGTCTACCTCGCTTCCGTTGAGAAACAGGACGATCAGTGCGATGGCCGCAGAAACCGCTGAGTTCAACTAATTCTTCATCTATGTCATCGTCAAGCTATATTTCTTGTAATAAGATGGCCTTCAGTTGGCAAGTAAGTATTAGACTGAGGGAATCAATGATGACAAGAGAACGCAGTATCTGAATGCACAGCCTAATCAAATCTCAAAATCGCATGTCTTTTTCGAATTCCACAGATCCGCATGTTTGATCGCCACGTACAGTGTGGTTCTACGGTGTAAGTTAATAACTACCCTGCACCGGGGATGGGTGGGTATTGGTCAAGGGTCAATCACAGATCTTGCAACATATATGCCAATATGTACCCAAATCGTCAAGCCGAATGGTGGTTTCACACGGTTATAGATAGTGACTAACGAATCCTAGCTTGGGATGTTCACTGCTTTTCTTCTTTAATTTTTTTCTGCTTCCCTTACCACGATACTTGAAGCCAAGCCGAGTGATTGTCATCATCCCTCTGTTCCGAATAAATGACATTAGGTAAGGTGATGCCTTTAGCGAGGTTCAATGTCAAGCTTAAGAGTTTTGCTTCTCATTGTTCAAGTTTTTAACATTTGATGCTGAACATATATATACATATACTCTGATCACTAATTTCTCCATAGAGATGTGATAATCAATAAAAATGCAAAGTAGTCTTTTTATTTTAATATAGCAGTACAAATTAGAGGGTAAACGATTCTTAAGACTTTTACTTATTTGGTATTGCCTTCAATATCTGCTTCTTCATTTCTCCTTGCATCGAATCTAGCATATAGATGCGATAACCCATATTTGGTTGTTGCTACGTATAAGACCGCATTTGGTTGGTTATCTTTGCAAATAACATGTAACTCGTTTAGACAGTTGGACTCAGGTTAACTACTGAATGCGCAGCGTTTTCTGTGAAGTTACACCAGGGCTTAGAACGATAGCTTATTGTACCGGCTGAAGCCATTGCCACATCAGATCAGCCATCTGTAAAACTGCATATGGCGCCAAAAATACCTACTGTACCACGTTTCTCATCATGTGATTTGGGCAGACTGACTTCAGCATCACTTGCAGTTGTGGACGGTTCACAGAAATGGATTGATTTTATTCCACTCCCGAGCAGTCGAGATTTTGTTTAAAATACAAAAGTATCCGAGTCAGAAGTGGGTTCAAATGGAAGAATAGGATGCAGATTTAAATGCTATGGATATAGTCAACCTTAATTCTGCACGCAGTCACTCTAAATATCCGGAGCACTCATTCATCGGCTAGGTAGAGAAAGTAGTCCGTCAGGAGCATTTGGTATCCATGCGATAAAGACTCTTGACTCATGAAAAATGCTGGTACGTCTGTGGGCGGGTGCGTGTTTAACCGAGGTCGGTGCAGTATCAAAACCGTAGGAATGAAATTGCATTGCCCGGACAGCATAAAACGGGATCATCAGAAAGTAATTTGAATAAGCAGCTAATCAGAAGCGATAAATATTATATAATCCTTAGTCTTAATCCCCCGGAGCGATGGGAAGTTTTGATAGGCACAGCAACAAGATATCCATACGAATCGCACCCCTCATAACTCCGAAAAAATGTCCTACGGAAAGCATGTTGATACCATTAGAAAGCTACACAATCCGCTTTTCGTTCCGTACCCTCCAGAATCAATATCTACAGGAACTCCACTGTCCCATATTTAGCACGAATTTTGGCTAATCGTGACCGGGTTTCAGCCGAATCCCTGAGCAACCTGTCATGATTTATGATTATTTCTGGAGGAGTTCTTTTGTTGTTTCTTGTTTTAACGAGGCGATGAGTGTACTTTTATTTTTTTCCAGTATTTTATTTTTACCCTCACATTTTCAACTGAAATGTGACATTATTGGTTGTACGCAAAGTCTATGCAATACAGTACAATACAACACTATACAATACAATAGCTTAAAATATGATCTCTTGCAGGACACCAAAGTCAGAATGGAACGAACCCCCTTTAAACCCAGTGTATCGCCGCTCCAAACAACGTGTTTAGGCGCCTGAGAATTTTTTGATGACTACCATTTCTGTAGTGAAATGAAAGGTTAACTGTTGTCTCCCACTGAAACCATCAACGTTTTTTGAGCACGAGCACAAAACCTAAAGAGAATGGACAATGATCAGATTACTTTCTGATGCATCTGCAATTTGACTCCCAGCGTCTCCCATCGTGTCCTGAAGGGTGACAACGGGAGAGTCTACAAGAACCTAGAAGACTACATTTTACATAACTCGGAGTAGTGGGCTAAGTTTAGAAAAGGTCAGAATACCGTATGCTTATGGCTACTTGCGCTTCTGGTACATCTACAGGACAGCAGAGTAGTGGAAAATCCCATATCGTTTGTTCGACAAACCAATCATCGTCCTCAAAGTAATATTCTCAATTAGAGGTCGACTTCACGTTAGCTCTCTTCTGTACCTTATCAGATATGGCCGCATATCGCAAATCTACCTTGGCTCAGCTGCCGCCCGGCATGTAATGTACAGTTTATCTGCAGGGTTCGTCATTTATATAATAAATTAATCCAATGTTTAGTGACACGACCGGCTTATGAATTGTGAGTAGTTGAGTCTATAAACTGCTGCTAGTGAGGGTCTCAAATGCTTTTTTTCAAAGTTGTGTTTATCAACCGTTTCCCATTTTGGTTTCATTGACAAAATCTTAGTTTGAGCATTCGAATGGTATCAAAATGTCTTCCGTTGAAGTACTTCCTGAATTTATGATGGGGGAGTCCATACCGATACCTCCTCCTGATCTTGACATAGATCTTTGCGTTTGCGGATAGTGAATCGTTTGATAGACGTCAGCGAAACTTGGATAGAAACGCTCGGAAGTTGCAGGAATTACAATTCGGAATGCTCTTAGTCACCGTCGTTTTATTGATAATGTTGTTGGCCTCTCGAGAGAATCCGAATGTCTGAAGCCAAAAAGCCACAGACGACTACAAATATTCGTCATTGTAACCGGTGGGCGCTGAGTCATTCATGATGGGGTCATACTGAACCATGGTAAGCTTATTGTGATAGATTCCACGTGCTTAGGTGTTTCCGTGAGTAATCGGTCCCATCTATATGTGAAGCATTCGAACGCCTTTTGTCATTGCATTGTATATCAGGCGGATTTCATATCTCGACCTACTGAAAATCTGTTGACTCTGCCCGTGAAATCAACAAGTCCCGATCCATATCTGCCTGCCTCGAGGAACCAATAAATAACGCCGAGTGTGCTCTTATTCCCATAGTAATGTATTTCTCAGTACACGGCAGAAATATGTGGAACGGCTGTTGGGGTGATATCTCAGTACCGTTCTTTCGTGTCTTCGTGGCACATGTTGCAGGTCAATCTGGGTGCTTTTGTTTCGTGGTAGTTTTGATGGGTGTATATGCAGGAGCTCCACATCTTAATTTGGAGTCCGTACCTATTTTATTAATATTTTAGCACTGTTCTTATAACTTGGAGACTATTGGAATCTTCGTGATTACTTCTTTCGGGCGATACTAACATCAACTGCAATCTAACAGTCAATGTTTTAGCGGAGTGTAATCCTATATTAAGCTGCCAATTTTTTCCCTTCTCGAAACTGAATTGTTTTTCTTATTCTTCCTGACCCTTAACGGAGGGTTGTGATTAAGCGCAAATACTTAAGAATAGCATCGTTCTGTTTTTTGCACATTCACAATACTCCCAGTTTGATACCGCTCGTTTTTGACGAGGAGGGTTGAAGTTGCCTTTCATCAAATGCACAAGGCGATCATCCCCACTTCTCCGTCACACTGCTTTCAACGAAAACAGGAAAATTTACAAATTAGATAGTTTCCATTTTATATTCCTGTCACCCAAGTATCTAGTGATTGCTAACTCCGGTTGAGTAAAAACTGGCTTGTCTTGCGTTGTACGTTTCTTTTATTTCGATCAATAGAACACGACTCTTTGTGCCACGCTGTCATCGGATCTGAAACCTCTCATCTCCTCTGACTACAATTTAGTCGAAAAACGAGAACTTATTTCACGTGAGTGTTTCTCTCTCTGAACACATTTCTTATCTGGATGGAGCATT
This sequence comes from Fasciolopsis buskii, assembly GCA_008360955.1. Taxonomy (NCBI): domain Eukaryota; kingdom Metazoa; phylum Platyhelminthes; class Trematoda; order Plagiorchiida; family Fasciolidae; genus Fasciolopsis; species Fasciolopsis buskii. The sequence continues at coordinate 39,054 of LUCM01002665.1, read as the reverse complement.
ATAAATTTTTATCGACTAAATTGTCACCATCGAACTGTTATCCGGAAGAAAATTATGGTAGCATCGCCATATGAGACACTATAAATGAACTAGTTTTGAATAAAGGTTCATCCATTCTATTCACCGCCATTCCCTGTATTGCGAACGCTTCAGTATGATGCATTTGCTGTTGGGTCTCTTTCGGCGTTTGGCAGCGCGCAGTCACGTAATACCATCCTGTTGGAGATGATTCGGTCGTTCGGATAAGGAGCCAGATTTCGTGTGGCTACGAATGTTTTGTATCAAGTGGCACCAGTATCAAGCAAATTAAGTGATGCCTTGTTCTGCACCTCATTTGGTGTTTTCGATCGTTAAACTCCAAGTGTGACTTTGCCAACGTTTTATGGTATAACGGAATCAAAAAGTGGTAGTTTGAACTGTGTTATAAATCACACCATATTTTAAAGTTGATAAGCAAAATGTATACTTATTGGGGTTCCCGAACATAACCTGCATCGTTACCGATCTGCTTCAGAATCGAAGTTGCTGTCTATCTTTACGGTTTCTGTCTGGTTTTGAATTGCCGCGTTTTTACCCACCGAATGTTTCAAACGTGCTGTAACCGATCCAGTCAATTGATAGTGACCTTGCTTGCCTGATGCACATTTCTAACGGCCAACAAGTTGGAAAGATGGGCAGTCATATACCTCGGCAAGGTTAAGGTGAGATTCTAGGGATCATTTAAAGCTATTTGAAAAGTTGTTTGTGTCCTGCCCTGTGTTAAATAAACGAGGCGATGAACTTATCGTTTTTGACTAAAATACAGTCCAAAAGTTCTGTACATCGTAGTTGGAACTTCAGCTACTCGGCATCGGGGTCTTTTCACCCCCTCGATCAACAGTCGGCAGCATGTGAAGACGTGCATACTCCATGTACAGTGTTTCATGCTGCCGTGGTCAATATTCGTCATTAGTCAAGTATTGGGTTGTATCCTAGTGGGGGGTGGATAACAACATCAGAACTATCGTCCTCAAAACGTTCAAATGTGCCAGTGCAATTCGTGATACTTGAAGCCTACGCAACCGTGAGGTTCTCGTGAGATTCTGATCACCGAACTCTCCATTTACACCGCATTCATCATTTGCGCAGGCACTGACAATAGCACGTCGGCTGAAATGTTTGCGATCCAAACTCCAAGCTGATCTAGCAAGACGTAATGAAAACCATCAACATAGTCAACGAAGCTAGTGGAATGTTGAATTCGTCTACAGGGTGATAATTAGATTGTGTTTGTTTATGCACGCGCTGCTATGCGTGCACTTTGTAAAACTGGACGAGGTGCCGTCCCAAGGATGAACTCGGTGAAACGACTAGGTTAAAGTCACCCGACTTCCGCCATGATCACCAATGTCTTCACGTCCGTCACAACAAGACTGCTCTTCGACTTGGTGTGACGGCTAGCGTGCCTCCATGATCCAACGAGCTATACAGGATGGCTTATCTCAAGCCGAAGATCCAATCATGCCTGGAAGGTCAATGGGTAGAGGCTGACGAAGTAGTCTCCTGGTCCTCCAAGTTGGGGGTTGATCGGAGTTAGCAGCTCAGTGGGGAAAACGAGTAGAAGAATAATTGATCCAAGTAGATGGGCTTTCACTCAACTATGCCCCGCTGTCTTGCGGTCAGGTTCTTATCTGAACCAAAGGCTTTGGTTGAGAACCCTAATCGTTCTTCTGCTTAGTGGATGGACTCCCTAGCAGTACCCGTCCATCAAACTCCATAAGTTACACGCCTACAAATAATTCCATACTGCATCGGTCGTCGCGCAGGATAATCAGGACCGCGCTGCCCATTGCATCGAGCGCAGGTGGGGCGGGTAGTGATAAGTATGCCACTGCCCAGAGTTTCCTCTCTTTTATTCAACCTGTCTCTTCTGTCTCCAAACGAATCTGTTTGCCCCTTCTGCCTACCCATAGTATCTCCATTGATAACACGCCCGATACTCGCAACGGTTTATTGTCAAGTATTGTAGTAGGTGGTTTTCAGTCTGTTAACTCACATTTTCTCAGGCCTCGTCAGCCTATGAATCTGGGTTCGTTCAATGTGCGCACTTTAATGCAGGCTGGCTAACAGGCGTGTTTGGCTCTGACTGTGGACTCACTTTCGATTGATGTTTGCTGTGTGAGTGAAACACGAATTCAGCATTCGAGTAGGCTGATTTAACTGACTGCGCCAACTGCCTCAAGATATTTGATGCACACTTCAGGAGAGGAAGCAGCTCAAGCCGTGGGTCAACGCGGTATAGGAATAGTTTTGAAAGAGAAGGCTGAAACAACCCTTCTAGACTGGATCCCAGTCAACAGTCGCGTGCGCGCCGTGAGACTGCAGGGATCAGTCGGCGTCCGAAAGGATAGTAGTGTTAAGCACAGTTTATTTATCATTGCGGCATGCACCCCAACAGACTGCAGCATTGACATGGAGAAAGACGAGTTTTACGATAACTTCGTCACTCTCGTTCGGAAGAGCAAACGCTCTGACATTGTAGTGGTAGCAGGTGATTTTGATGCACAAGTTGGAAACTTAGTGCATCGGAATGCTGTTTAGGTGGGCGATGCGCTTTGCCTGCTCAGCGAACAGACACCGGGGAAAGACTTCTCCAATTATGTGCAGACAATGAAATATTCCTATATAGTACGAATTTCCGACACAGTTCGCGTCTCACAGCGACATGGCGCTCTAATTCAACAGGTACCGTGAGCCAGATTGACCATATCGCATTTAGCTACCGTTGGCGCGGTTCTGTCCAAAACTGTAGATCGTACTGGACCACGTACGTCGAATCGGACCATGCGTTAGTGTTATTGCGATTTTTGCTGAAAATCAATGGCCACGAACGCAGGCCACAAATCCGATTGGCTGTCGAACGTTTGTCTGATTCGGCTATTCGCAACAGCTATGAACAGAAACTATCCGAGGAACTAACAACTCCGACGAGCAACAATGCAGATGAGCAGTGGTAAGAAATGAAGCAGGTGACGCATTTGGCAGCAAATTTCGCCTGTGGTCCTAGATCTAGCGTTCATCAAAGACCCTGGACCTCGCAAGGGTCGCTAAGTCTAATGGAGCAAAAACGCCAGCTCCCTATCTGCAAGGAAGTGAATAAGATGTGTCGTCAGTTTCAGCGTCAGTTGATGATATGCCTTTAGAATGACCGCGTAAACTGGTTGGTTAAGATAGTCGAAGAAATGGAGGAAACGGACGCTTCAGGTAACATCCAAAAAACTGTTTAGGCCTATATGCGACACCGGTAGGTGGCGACCTCGGGTTAGTAAAGTCGTGTGCGATAGGAATGGAGAGCTCATCCAAAGTAGACAACAAAGGCTGGACCGTTTGGCTGAGCATTTCAAGGATCAGTTTAGCTGGTCACACGCTAACCTATTTAGTCCGACGTCTGGAGCTGCGAATCCTTGGGAGGTGTCACTTGATCCCCCAACGGAAGTGGAAGTGCAGTCGAATATTCGGCTTCTGAAGAGAGGGAAAAGCTGCCGGTCCCGACGACCTTACCCCAGTTGTTTTCAAATTGGGTGGAGAAACGCTGATGAAATCACTTACTTCCTTGCCACATGATATTTGAAACGAGGAACGCATTCCGTTTATCGTGGGGTGAGTCACTGATTCTATCCATCTTCAAGAAGCGCACACGGAGTGACTGCAGCAATCATTGTGGGATTAGTTTAATTCCGATAGTTACTAAGGTGTGGGCTTCGATAATGCTTCGCCGTTTGACACCGATTCGTGAGAGTAATATCCGCGAACCACAGGCCGGATTTCGTCCAGGTCGAGGTTGCATCGGCCAGATATTCACTCTTCGACAGATACTCGAAACGCGCCACGCGCACCGTGGCCCCATGATCGTAGTCTTTCTCGACTTGAAAGGTGCTTTCGACTCCGTGGATCGACCGACATCATTCAGTGCTCTTCACCGGAAGAGTATGCCAGCGAAGTTCGTGAACCTGTTGTGAGCACTGTACTTGCATACCTATGGTCGCGTGAGGGTGTGCAGTGAACTATCAAGTTCATTCGAAACGACTAGCCTGGTGGCGTTCGACAAGGGTGTCCCATCTCTCCATTCCTGTTCAACTTCGTCATGGACGAGGTGATGGAAGATGCTTTAGGAGATCTCCGGGATGTAGGAGTCGAAGTGGGAGGTGGAGGGAAGCTATGCGACCTAGATTACACAGATGACGTCGTATGCCTGTTCGAGTCTGCGGACCAAGCACAACGGGCACTAGATAGACTGTCAAGATTGGTTGCTCGCCTTGGCATGTGCTTTGCACCTTCAAAGTGTAAAGTGCTGTTACAGGACTGGACGATAGTAATCCGGCACTTAATACTGGGCGGAGAGGAACTAACGACTGTAGACCGTTTCACTTCGGTAGCTGCGTGTTGAACGATGGTAGCACGGTAGTAGGGGTGAGCACGTGTATATCTAAGACTCGAGCGGTTTACGCTGGACTGAAGCACTTGTGGCGTCGGCCTGATATTTCACTGAGGTTGAAAGGTCGTGTATACTGTTGAGCAGTGTGCTCATTTCTGTTGTACAGTTGCGAGACATGGAGTATGCGTGTGGGCGATGTTCGTCGGTTAGAGGTTTTCGATCACTGATGTCTATGTAGTATGGCTAGGATTGGATGGGTTGACTGGGTGAGTAACGTTGAGGTAATGAATCTAGTATTCATGTAGAGTAGGTCTTTGTGGAATTATGTCACAGGAGTTGCAGGTGTGACCTGGTTTTGGGTTGGTTTCGAATAGGCACTAGTCATCGCATAAGACCTGGCCAGGCATTTAGGATTATCTGTCAGTGATAGTAGACTAGTTGCTGTTGCTCGGCTCGTTATCACACCTGGCCTACAGCGACATTATGTGGTTCAGCGCAACTCCAAGTTTCATGGGCATAATTACCGGTTTCCCTCCGCCGTGCGGTGTAATAAGATTTTTCTTACCCTACACTGGCGCGGCAGGTGTATCATGAAAATTACCTTCAAATGTCAAATTGCGGAAGCCACTCGTTACACTTTCAATCCTCGGAGTAAGTGTGACCAGAACCTTTAGTTCACTCTCTTTATTTACATCCACGAAAAATGAAAACCCAGGCTGCCCTAAAACTACAATGGAAAGCTTCCTACAAATCACTGTTGTGATCCTTAATGCAGAGTAATTATATACGAATATTCTTCATTATCTGAAATGATTTTGTGACGTCTTACCGCATCTAACGTTGGGACAGCATATATCCCAGTTGCTTTGGGCACACTGATCAATCTTTACATAATAAGTACCCCTTTCTCTTTTGTTGGATCTCGAGGGTCTTGCATTTTCAAGAGTAATTGCTTGGCCGTTCTTCACTTCGAACATGTTCTCATTTAGTCGTCTGATTATTTCCTCAAACTGGAGATGTTTATCACTTGAAGGATTTCTTAGGTTATCACCATACATGGCCCACTCTCTTTGTGGGATGTAGAAATTGTGAACACGTTGTATAGATGAACTGATCTCAGTCGTGGAGACAGCAAACTGGACGAGTGGCCTTAGCTCGATCGCACTGTAATGCACCTTCATATTCATATTGTATTGGTAGAATGACAAGGTTAAAGAAATTCCCAATCTTCATTACACTTCTTGCAGACAAGATTGAGAAAAAACCGTGACGTCAAGCCACAAATTCTCGTTCCCGGTGAGACCAAACTGCACACAGAAGCACAATCCATCACAGGGTAGCACAGTGACGCTGACATAACTGAGTTATACAGGTCCGGAAAGCGAGTTGGACTACGGCTCTGTACACCTCACACAGCACGAGATGCACATCCCCTCGATGCCTAATTCACAAAGCCTGCGGCCTCGCGGATATTAGCACATACTGGTATATATATATATATATGTATATATATATATATATATATATGCCTACCACAGGACCAAAACAACACGAAGAGTTCTGCCACATTCCTGGAGCAAATCAAAGACCTCAAGTTAGAAGCGAACAAAGCCATGGTCTCATTCGACGTCACATCACCGTTCACAAATATTCCAAGGCAAGTAGCATTGGATAGCATCTGTCGGATTATAGAGAATGACTCCAACTTATCAGATAGAACAGCGATGTCTACGGACGATATAATAGATTTGATAGAATTGTGCATGGAAACACCTACAGTTCAATGGGACGGTATGTAAACAAATAAGAGGAACGCCCATGAGGTCATCACTATCAGGCTTGTTAGCTGACGCAACCATGAAATATTTCGAGACAAAGGCATTCGAAACAAACCGCCCACGCTTATGAATCCGATATGTTAGTGATACATTTGTCGTTTTAGAAAAAAACAGAAATGGATCAATTTCATCACCACCTAAACACGATAGTCCCCAGCATAACATTCACCAAGGAGGAGGAAAAAGACTCGGCTCTACCGTTTCTCGACATACGAATTATGAGGCAACAAAACGGGAGTATAGAAACAACCGCCTACAAAATCCGACGACAACGGATCGCACACTCAATTTCAAAAGCAACCATCTAACCTGCCACCTAAAGAGCTGTGTGCGTACCTTGTTCTATCGAGCCGACACAGTGCAGTACACAGCACCTACGGAAACGAGCAATCTAGATTGTTCAAGTTATTTGCGGCCAATGGATATCCAAAATCTTTCATCAACGCTTGTATTCGCAGAAAACAGAGGGCAAATATTAAGAGGACTAAATCGGTCATGGTACTTCCATACATACGGGGAATATCCGAGGTGTCCACTAGATATCACAATCGCCCACAAACCGACCGGCACCCTGAGATCTACTCTATTCAACGGAAAAGATCGCGTCGACCAGCACGACCAATCAGGGTTAGCTTATGCCATTCCGTGCCTCGGATGTGACAAACGATATGTAGGTGAGACAGGCAAACAATTACGCACACGCTTGCACCAACATAGCTTAGCCCTAAGACGCGCTGACCCACACTCGCAGATATGGTATCACTGTACACAAACAGACCATGAGGTCAACATCAATAACGCAAAAGTAGTCAGCCGAGCAAACAGAAAGGGGAAGCGACTGATTCTCGAAGCCCTCCACTTGAATAACTCGTTCAATTGGCATGTCGAGATTGACAAACATTAAGTCATCTTAACAAGACCCACGATGCAGAATAGAGGGGCAAACAGACGGACAGTCAACAAAAACGAACGGAACCAGCGATCCCATTCAGTCACTCATGCACGTTTGACAACGAGTCCTAGTTTGGATCGAAACGTTATAACTCAGTGTATGCCTTCTCACCTCTATTATCGGGTACGCATACCTGACGAGCGACAATAACCGCGAAACCGGTCGTGTGCTCCCGGGCAAATTTTGTTTACGCATCCAGATACTACTTCCTGCTTATATATATATATATATATACATATATATATATATGTGTATATATATATAGAGAGAGAGAAAGAGAG
>LUCM01002665.1:2270-12836 GCA_008360955.1 Fasciolopsis buskii | reverse complement strand
GCCCTTATTAGAGCTCATTAGTGGTGCATATCTACCATCGCATCCAGGGTTTGAATCCGGGCTTTCCAATTAGAAGGCGTGTTTGCTACCACTGTGCCACCAGCTCCCGTCCAGCCTAAACAAAATCACAAAATTCGTTTGCCGTCTTCAGTGTTAACTAGCAATGCCCGACAGACTTGAATCTGGTGCTTCCCGAGTGTAAAGTTGCCTGGATGACCTGAGATTCGTGCGTGAAAGATAGAGTCCGAAAGGCAATCAGCCAAGCAAACAGTTTATTGTCCACAATTTAAAATGTTCCACGTTCACGATCGAAAAGAGCAGATGAAATGTTTCCACAACTAAACTTATGCTTTTTTTGTCCTGCGAAATAGAATGTGACTATTTGCGATGAGGAAATTCGAATACTTCCCAACACCTGATTTTGTGCCGCTTCATTGCTAACCCCTTTGTTCAACCGGAATTCTTTCTACCCTCATAGGCGCTGGTTCTCTGACTTATCAAAATGACTTCAGATAGATTTGTCTTGAATGGGATAGTTTTGGGACGATGAAAACAAAATTTCGAACGGTTTGTGCACATGTTTGACCTGTGAGCAAATCATCTTACTAGTATTCTGTGCTGGTTCGTTTGTGTGCATAAATTAAACAAGTACAACCACTATATCCAAACACAACATGGACTGCGATTGTGTGCGCGTGGTTAAACCGTTGGTCTCATTCCAATATTGTCCGTCCGGATTCGGGTCAGCCCGCAACCACGCACGTCCCGATTTAAATCGAGTGAGTCACCGTATTGGTATGTTGGTGATCGATCACACTGAAGCTGTACCCAATCAACAATATCCTGTCCTCAACACAACCGTGAATTTGTGTGTGTCTGGTTTGGATCAGTTGCATCAGTCACGAGCCGAGCACAGGGATTGCTTTCTTGGTATATCGCGTTGGCGTCTGTGTTCGAAAGAACTGAACTCACCCCCGACAAAAATAGGACAGTCCTATTAAATGTCAACTGTTGATAACAATTTCAGAATTAAAAGAAAGACTACTGTTTTTTGCCAGTATCCATTAATGGTGAGAGGACCGCACATGAGATTTAAGAGTTGGTTGTCAATCATGTACTTCATTGTTAATGTCACATCGACCCTAAGCACTAGACCGAATAGTAAGTAAACCTACTCGACGGATCTCTCTTACGATTTGTGTGCGCACTCCCAAGATTCCCCATCCGCCCATCAAAGGTATGCTATTTCGCGTATTTCTACAAATCACTATTCCACTGTGGAACGTCTTCCTACTGATTCACTATAACCTTTGTAGCAACCTTATATTGATAGTTAGCCTCATTGTTCTAGGAGATTTGCCTAAACGATCGGGCCGTTTGACAGATGTAATCGCCGTCGTTCGACGTTTTGCCTATCGTTATCGAGTCTCCAGTCGGACTGCCCACATTTGAGGTCCGTACATTTTCTATCATCGATTATGATTATGACTGAGTGTATGTAGACTTGGGAATGTTGGCTTCCTATGAGTCACTGAATACTGGACGATGGTTCATTATAATATGACATCGGAATTTTAAGAGTGACAAGGGACGCATAAATGTGACAGATGTACAAAAGGAGAGACTTACCCCGAAACGTTGCTGCAAAGCAACGCGCTCGGAAGAAAGGCTTCGTTCGATAAAAAAAGGCAGATTGGTCAGTGTGAATGCGGCGCATGGGACTCCCACGTAAAAGAACATTCGCAAAGTCTCACGAACCCAAACGACCATGGTGAATAGACGTTACTTTCACAAGAGACACGAATGGGCTGAAATTAAGGATTAAAATAAGGTTTTGCTTATTGCACGAACTGGCTAGATCCGGATCTAACTAGGATCCAGAATTTCGGACATCAGAAGTGTGTGCGTAAAATCCTCCGTGGTGTTTGTCTCTAGCTGAACAGTTGAACGTACATCTGGCGGATAAAATCTGCCTCGTGAAATAAAGCACCGTGGCCTACTCATACATCTAGACAAAAAACCAATTGTGCAGTGCATTGCAATGCACCGCTGAAAAACTAACTCGGAGAAAGGACGACAGATGCGAAACGTTCGGGTGTACATAATAGTTAATACTGATCGCGTGAAAAGGTTCCGAAACAATTCTACGGCGACGAAAATGCATGAAAATTATCGTCGCTTTAGAATCAGCTTGTGTCCTATTAGCATATGACGACTGAACTGAATCAGTTACTTTGATGTTGCCCAGACGAAGATCAGCATCAGGTTTCAATCCTCAAAAAACAAACTGAATCAAAATGATCTGAGGTGAGTGGATAGTTTCGCATGCATGCATCAATTTGGGATCTTTTCAAGATCAGAAACTCCTTGGAACATGGAAAGAACCAGTCAGTCTACCGCATGACGACCGGATATGAAGGTCTTGAGTAGTGTACCGTCTCAAATGAATCCCGCAGGACTAGATGTCACAAGATCAAATTACGCTACGTTTAGAGATCTCAAGTGACATGTTTAAGTGGGGTAGGCGATGATATACATACAAAATATTCTTTTATAATAGGTCCACTACTATTAACACAAATTAGTACCCCACTGTATGTAGATACATGTATGTATACGTACATAAGGGATTTCCGGACCGAAAACAAACGGCGACAAGGCAGAAACATTAAAATCAAATTTTTAAGAGTTTACGATGAGGAAAAACAACGAGCACCAGGGAGGCAAAAGGTCACTGCTTTTTTCCCAAAGAACGCGCGGATGCTTAACAAACACCGACCGCTCCCCTACCAGAAGTTACGAAGAGGCAAAACACTTACTGGGAACGTCCTATGGAGCCAGAACGTTCAGTTTCTGAGGCAGCATCCAAGAACACCAGCCGGCAAAATCAAGTTCGGTGAGACTTACAAGCCAGCCGCAGTAGGACGCGAAACAGAAAGCACATAATTCTCCTCAAAAATACTGCCATTAGTATCGCCGACTGACGTTCCCAGTGATGCCACAGGCAGTTAGGTGGATCAGAAGAATACTTAAGATCGAAAGCGAAGAGTGAGAAGCGTTCAGTGCGAGATCAGACTGACAACTAGTTATCCACGTTGTGAGCTACTGTACTACTTGATCACCTAGTACAGACTAAGCCCTTTAGTCAAGGATGGCACCTCAAGCTACCGCGCAGCCAAACAAGAACCCAAAAGCAATCGCGCTGTTCCAGACAAGGCGGTAAAGCGGTTTATGCACCCATTCAGGGAAACTTCTTCGTCCTACCAATGGGACAAAATAAGAGCCAATCACTTCAACTTACTGGCGAATCACATTCGTCACATTATAATACCGCCAGCAGACTTGTTACAGTGTTTGGAGGAAACGTACCATAGACGAAATCCCACAACATCCTCGACACTGCCAATGCTCGGTCATGACTTCCCATCCAATGGGGCTGGACTCATCTTATTTACTGCTAACCACAGAAGTGGTAACCGCTCCATTATTCACAGCTCAGGGACGCGCCGGATGACATAAAGTACTCTCCTGAGTTGCCCCTGCGACTGAGACTAATGTTTTCCCACTATTTCCATTGTATTGCAGCTTAGTGAACGAAGCTATGGTAGGAAATGCTACTGGAACACATCAGTGCAAGGCTATTGGTCTCAAAACCTGGAGGGATATGGACATCAGATGCGTCAAAGAGGTTTAGGAATTCCATAAAAATCGAGCACAGTGAAAGAAAATACTGTAAAATTTATTGCGCGTGATTTACAAATAGTTCGGAAGAAAGAGAAAAATGGTTGAATAATCACTTGTCGATGGGAATCGCCTCCAGTAACCGTTGATCATTTTGAAGTTCGTCTACCAAAGCGTACAGGTCATTCCGAATGGTCTGTGAATAAAATCAAACAACACGGAAAATCAAATCACGCATGAATTAACCCGCTACGTACTTGCAATGGAAAGCGTTCTTTAATCTCCAATGGTTGCTTACTTCCATTATTTTCTCTCTTTTGTTTTTGTCCGTGCAGGTCAGCGCGCAGGCGAGGCGTTTTTCTAAGGCACGTCGTCGCCTAACCGCATCCACACACCGTGAGACACAGTGGGGACTATTTTGGTCTGTAACGAGCAGTTTAAAGGAATCCTCCGTAAAATGGCTCTCTGACGATCCAATACCTCGGCTGGCACATGTTTGATCACATAGGGTAGCTCCCGGGTCATGATGTACTCGCTCCTTTGGAGCACACGACAAGGAGAATAAGACAGGTGATGATGTACGCCTTGAAGTTAACAGGGAGTAAACTGTTATGGAATCCGTTTAGGAACAAGATTACAATCGTATTGAGTCAGGGATGCCACTGGATTATCGGATCAAAAAAGTTAAAGAATGGAATATGGACTATAAAAAACCAAACAAAATGTCTATGTCAGGAAATGGATACAACTGTTACTTATTAAGCACCTACCTATAATGGTCACAGAGGAACATTACACCAGTTCTACGGTGACATATCAAGCGTCGAAATCGACACGTGATTTCCCATCATGATCTTCCAGCCTACATCTTGACGGTTTACAGTGTGATAGTGACACATCGATAGTTCTAAAGCATTAAATTTTGGAATCCTCCGTGAGCGATAAATCTTAAAAGTAGATTTACGAAACTATGCCGTCTAATCAATTGCTTACTACACAAGACTCTTCATAGAGAGGAGAATAAAGTTCACAGTTGTCTGAGCTTTCCCAATCTAAAAGACGCATTCCACTTTACTTTTACCAACGACACCTTTGATCTTTATACGAATAAATCACAAAACAATTCATTGTTCGGCTAAAACAATAGTGCGAGGAAACTGTGCAGCCGTAAATATCGTTGTGAATCAGCCATGATGAAGCGCACTTTTGCCCTAAACGGGTGGCGAGGAAAATTAGCTAGCCGGACGATGAAGGCCAGACGACAATTCTGGAAACAAACAGGCCAACAAAAACCAATTAAAGAACTGTGACTGGATATTCAATATGCAAATATATATATATATATATAACATGAACAGCTCAGGTTGCATACTGCAGAGGTTAGAAGGTATACACTGAGTTAAAACGTTTACTGTGACGTTTCGATCTAAACCAGGACTCGTTATCAAACGTGAACAAATGAATATGTACGCATTTTATCGGCCTCAAAACAAGCACGGTGCAAACACAGAAATATTAAAATAAAATTTTACAGAAACCGAATTGAAGAGAGGAAAAACAAGGAACACCAAGGAAATAAAAAACCACCGTACGCGTTTTGACGGAGGCTTCGTCGGGAAAATTATTTTACATCATAGTACTACCAGCAGACTTGTAGCACTTCTTAAGGGAAACATGCCATAGACGAAATCTCACAACATCCTCGACGCTGTCAATGCTCGGTCACGACTTCCCATCCAATGAGGCTGGACTCATCTCATTTACTGCTAACCACAAAAAAGTGGTAACCGCTCCATTATTAGCAGCTCAGGGACGCGATAGATGACACACAGTACTGTCCGGATTTCCGTGTGAGACCCAGATCGCGGACGACATGTATGGTTCTCATTCAGGTCAACTATCCATACAAAAGAATCGTACCTATTGTTTGCCTCTAATCACGTCTAGTTATTGATATGTCCCGGCAGAAGGATGAGTATACGTTGCAATGTGAAACCGGTATCGGACAGCGTCAAAAGGCATTGCCCAGCGTGAGTGAAGACAATGATAACCAAGCGTTTCTTTGGCTCGGTTGTTGTACACTTAATTGAAACCATTCAAACGAGATGCGTGGCTGAAGACTACTTCTTGCATAAAGTTCGAGGTAGACCATCTAGAACTGTAAATTTTCAGATCATGTACACAACATAGGCGATTACTATTTCTCTCCAAACTCCCTTCATGCACGAAAACACCAATTTGCACACACTGCGTACTCTGTCGCACTCACAACCAAGAGAATGGTTTGAACTAGGTAGTCAGCTGATAAGTAAAACAATTACTTCGCACTCAGTCCCCGGATGCATTTGGCTCACAAGAGATGTTAGCTTTGATCCTTTACCGTGTCTTACTTACTTTGTCCCACTCATCTTGTTACACGGGGATAAACCTGAATCAACAACAAAATAGGCTCATCACTAGTGTTCTTTCCAAATGTGCTTTCCTGAACTTTTCAAGCAGCTTGCTCGGAAAACTTACTTGGCCGAAGAACAGACTTTCTGGGGAATCTACAGAAAATGACATGGTGAATGATTTCGTAAGTATCCACTGAACGAACATTATAAGAACGCATGAAAGTGAAAAACCAATAAGCACACATGATGAAAAATAGTCACAGTAATGATTTTACCGAGCCCCACTTTAAAACCTATTTCAATGCGATGCGACTGTTTGCGTGCGACCACGATCTGTACGGCACAGCTTAAACGCAACGCAACGCAAATTTAATCAAGACCGACAAACCAACGAACAGATCTCACAAAAGGTTTTGGAAAAATTTAGAGGTAGGAAACAAACTAATATCTAAAACGAACTACATTTCTACTACTGGAAACAAAGCAACAGGAAACCACGAACAGAGACGATTTACCAACCCAGAAACCATTTGGCGAGTGTAGAAGCAATACAGAGGTGACAAAAGCCATTGCACTTGAATAGCGCTAGAAATCTTTCCGCCTCCGAAACCGAGGATGCTGTTGCGTCTATTTCCTGTTCGATAGCTAAGTTCAGTGAACAAAAAACCAAAATAAACAAATTTCTAACCACCAGTCAGGAAGAGGGAAACAATAGCATCAAAAATGACAAACCGAAGAAAGCATCCAGATTTTTAAATCGTCATTCGTCCAACACCATCGTTCCGCATCGAAGGCAGTTCAGTTACTGCAAGCATCATTTACTCAATGAAATACCTGGTATAACACCTATGGATTTATCTATTCATTTCATCCATTGTCGACTACAGGAAGGATGATTAGGGCTGACTGGACCTATTCTTGGCTCGTCTGGAGAAGGGAGATTAGTAAACTGCCGTTAGCCTGTGGTAGCGGAGTTCTACGTTCACGTTACCAAGCAGTACAGTGGCTCCCTGTTGTCATAACGATCAGGTAGGCATTGATACCACATGAAATTTGCATGTAACATCTAATCTTCTGCTGCTCTCACTGATTGTGAAGAATCCTTTGGGATCCATTTCCGGTAGTTTTAGGAATTTCCGTCCTTCGTGGAGGTTTTCGGACGAACATCTGGTGTTCCCCACCGGATTGGCTGATTTTCGGTAGCCAGGCCATAAGAGATGGTTAAACAGTGGTTCCAAGCAAACCGAGATACGAACCATATAGCACTTCGCTCAGAAGACTCTGTGGTGGAGAAGTGCACGGGAAGCTCAGCATGCTTCCCTTAATCAAAAAGACGGATGGACTGAGCAACCAATTTTCGGCCCCAGTAGATTAAGCATCACACTGTTCACTTCGAAAATCATCATAGTCTTGGAATTTAAGTAACGGATAAATACTTAGCAATTGCTTCTTCGACTGAAAGCTAACAAATTTCAAGCGAGACATGGCATAGTGTATTACGCCTTACAATTATCAATTTCCTAGAATAATTTGGAAATGAGGATTAAACATAATTTTTAAAATACTTATCACGAATTCTGTACTAGATAGGATGCCTTTGATTTGAATCCACTGACGTGGCTGCTCATACTAATGTAAAACCGATAAAAACTGAGTCATCTGCAGATATAGCGAAATTAAATTAAAAACAACTCACTCACAAATCACACCATCCATTCAGTGGCAAAAAGAATCGACGGCCAAAATTAAATCAACACAAACCTAACTTCGTGGATTAAATCGGTTAAAGCGCATTTTGGTTCCGTGTTTATCTCAGCTCCAGATCAGTTGGCCCGGACCAAGTTATTTGTCCTCATCTGCAGCGGGAAGCAACATTTATTCGTTTTTTTATCCCTGTACCAAGACCAAGAATGGTATGCAAATTTCCCATTTGGTATTAGAAACAATTACCTTGGACTTTTAAATCCGTGGATTTTTCGTCTCCAAAATATGTTAACGTTGAATTTTTCTTGCAATATATTCCACAAACTGTGGCGCTGATGGGGCCAAGGTATAATTGCTAGTAGAAACATTTGGAAAAGTTATCACTGCTAGCTTCTTGTGGCGCTACTCTGGGAACAATACTACTTTGAGTTCGGCGTCCATACTCACTCTGATTAGAAATTTCAATAACTTCCAATAACCGCAATAGCTAATATTCAATCTCAGTTAACGTAAAATTTTCCATTTAAAAAAGAACTACGTTTGGTCTGTTCACTGAAGCACAAATTTCGTTGCATTATTGGAGAAGAGTGACTTTCACAAGTTGTGTTTTGACTGGGGCCTATAATTACAACGTACCACAGATAAAGTCATGTGAACAGAAGTGCCATAAGCACGCTCGGTAGGATAGGTCTTATATGTGGACCATACGCTGCAGTGATCAGAAAAAACGTCCACTATAATTTAAAATAATAATCCTATTTTATTTCGCATCACACAGACACATTTTGCGAAAATACTAACATCTGTGTAAATGCCCACTGTAGTGTTAAGTTGACTCACTGACAATAATTTCATCATTCTGACTTGCTGGGTTCCATCAGAACTGCAGAAAACCTGAGTAGGGTTTAAACCACTGCACACAGGTAATATTCGCATTTCGATGTGGTGCTACATACCGTCTTAATGACCTGAGCAGCAGTTGTTCTGCTTTCAACGGCAAAACGGAGAATTTAATCCTCCTTAACTTGACTGACTAAGTGTTGGATATCCGGACGATTGAATTTTTAAGTCGCCTTGTAGTAGTTTTAGTTGAGTTATGCTTGAGCCCATTGGACAAATAGTAATCTCGAAGGAAAGTGACACCAAAAAAAAACGAGAAATTGAGTTTCAAACTGACAGGAGATTCGGCCAAATGTTTCTAATAGGTCGAAGTAAAGACAGCCAAGGGAACCAAAAACAACTAACACAGATATAAAATATATAAGTGCCTGCGTGGAAGCAGATTCGATGCGCATAAAAACCTTAGAATATGCTAAATCGTTTGTTTCATGCACCGCAGACAAGTAAGCGATAAACGACTAAGCAGTGATTCCTGATAGTGAATCTGAACACTACCGAGTTTGCAGAAAGAAAAGAGACGAACATTTCAAATACTCGACGGGCCGTACAAGCTAATTTCCTCACGGATTACTTAAACTTTCTCGGAATACGGGTTCACCATTTTCTAGTTCATGAAACACAGAGATAACCACGAGAAAGTGGGACACATTTTGAGGCATCGCGAGCCAGTATATATTTCACAGCACGGTTACCGGTTAGAATTACACGCCGTGCATCGGAAGTTTCCACAATAAAGGCGAACTAGGCGATTCAGATAAGGAATAACCGATGTGAAAAAACGAACTTCACACAAGTCAACAAGATTCACATGACCTATACAAACAGCTGTTTGGTGCGTCCTGACGCAAGCCTTACTCGCACAGCGTCTATTTAGATGTTCGCAAAATTACTTACATCAAAAGCGGACAGAGAAAGAGAAACAACCGAAAATACAGGTAATTAAGGAAGAAAACCATTACTATAATAGCGTTCAGTTTATCGGGAACACGTGGACTTTTAAGATTAGCACTAAGAGGAGCGACTGATGCATGCAATTATCCACAGTGATTGATATCGTCTGGGCAACGCTGACCAATGATAACCTTCTTTTACAAAAGCGTCATGTCGGCTACCCCCGTTCGGGGTGGACTGGAAATACATTTCCATAATTCTTCGCCGATGGTTTTGTGTCAATCTGTCAAAACTGTAAATAAATTCCGCGTAACAATTCAGGCCCATATTAAGTGGTCGAGTTGCTGAGATGTTTTCACGCTATTCGCCATTTTCCACTGGCATCTTAAAGCAGTCTTCTACTCTTTAAGTCGGTACCATCTGCGCCGAGATGGACTGGTGGCTCATGCCCCGTGTATCACATTGTCCAGCAGGTCACAAGAATCTCGACCTTCAAATTTGCTCAGGTGGCATATGATAGTTGCCACAACAGACGTTGCCACACATGCCGTTTCGTCGAAGCCAGTAATGGTGTGGAAGATGAGGACTGGGGTGGCCAGACAATGACACGAGGAAGAATATGAAGACTTTAACCAGTGGGCCGTCGCGTAGGTGCAGTTAAACTACTGGCAAAGGTTGAGTGATCACAAGATCCTCCAACAGGCGTGGTTAGACGACATAGACCTGACTTGTGGCTGAGTGCCGCCGTCATTGGCATTCTGACATTCAAAACATTTTTCTTTTGTATAGTTCATCAGCTAACCATTTTCCCAACGATCTTCACCATCCCTCCTTCTTTCTTCTGTTTGAGCCAATGTACTCGATAAAATGCATACTCGTAGTATTCATTGTACGACCATCCCGCGCAACGGACCGGCCGTCCACACGCGTGTCATCACATCCCAGCCAATCCGTTACCGGGTCCATTATTGCAACGTCTCTCTCTCCTTTTTTTTTT
>LUCM01002664.1:0-17891 GCA_008360955.1 Fasciolopsis buskii | reverse complement strand
ATATATATATATATATATATATTCTAGGGGTACAATAACGCAGACATAAAACGGTCGCCCATTCACAGTTTTGGGCGTTTTACCTCCTCACAGTACTACTTGTCAAAAATTTACTGGTTTCAGTCCCCAAAACGCAGCATTTACTTTCTGGAAAAATCTTTAAAACTGACAATCAAGTTGCCTTGTTGATCAGCTGTAACGCTATATAAACGTTAGACTGGCACCAAGGTTTACACCAATACAATATATCTTTCGTTACTCGACTTAGGCAGACATTGTAGAGCGTGCGTTAACAATATGAGGAATACTATGACCACCGGAGGGTTGACCCCACTTCCTGGTTGATTTCAACAACTCAACACGGATCTTACGAATATATAATCAAAAAGTTCGATTCATTCGATGACCCAATACCTGTTCAACGTTTGGTACACTAAATCCAAGCAAATGTTCGTTTATCTCACTGTCCTTAAGGATGTAGTGTAAAGGATTTAGACGACTGGGCGGAAAAAATCACTGGTTGTGGATCTCATTAGTTTTGTCAGACTGTTTACCAAGCGGAATTTCTTTGACTTTACCAACAGCCTGCCACCCATTGCAATCGAGTTCCATTGTCCTGATGGAAATGACCCAAATTTTAACAATGGTACAAAAACAAATGCTTCAGGGATTTGCGAATTGTTGATCAATCTTATTTTTTACTCCCTTTATTAATCAGGTAACAATGTGCATCGTTTTTCAGGAAATGGACCGCGGCTAACAGAGGGCTGCCTAGTGGGGAGGTTGACCAGAGGTGGGGAAATTCAAACCGGCGACCTTTGCACCCAAACGCCACGACTTCATCCGTTTGACCACCACTGAATTGGATGCCTTCTAACAATTTCATGGCCCCTCTATTTGCATACGAACATCCTACAGCCATTTCAGAAACTGACCCTATATATCGGTGAGTTTCTGGAAAGACATGAAACATTCTATCAATCAACAAGACGTTCATCGTACAAGATCTATTTCTCACTGAGATTTTTTATTTTTTGCTTTAAATTCCGCTTCCAGTGAACTCAAGCAGCTGTTGACCATGTCAACAGGACCAAGTACAACTACGGACCTGGTCAGCGAACTACTTGGGACGACAAGTCTCCAGCTGAAATAATGTGCTAGTTTGACAGGCAGAGACGACTTTAGATTAAATTGAATGAAAGTAGAACACCCATAGCAGCTTCAGCGTCACAACTTGTACGTTAGCAGGGTGAACGTGAAGTTTCGAAGAACTTGGCGATCTGTTTTTGTGTGTTTTTGAGGTCGTGACACACTATGGACAGTGTTCTTCCATTGGGGAAGCTGTACAACTACTGGTCTTCAATGTTGGGTTGTTTGTACAGGTGTTGGAGTTGGCTGATATGCCTAATGGGCTTAGAATCATGTTCGGCTTTCCGTTCTCATGCCTTGAGCGTCAATCATAAAATCTCTTCAGAGATCGACGTCTTAGAGCGCACAAACTGCACCCATAAATAATGATTTGCTAATCACAGCTGACAACTTCTATAAGCAAGATATTATCGGAACAGAGAGGTTGGTTTTTACGCCCAAGTACATCATGAACTCATAAGAAATAATTTTAATTTCTGTCATTATTAGTGGGACTATTAGTTTACAGTTAACCGAAATACGCCCGGAGTGATTAGTTTAAATTTGCACCTCTTCGTGTTAGATACTGTAAGTGCAGTGGATTTTGATTTGACCTATCCATTACACCAGTTGAGGATCCGTAGTTCTGTGGCGATATCTCGCTGACTATGTCATTCCAAGCGAAAACGCCGCATGAAAAAGTTTGCGAACAAAAATGTATCAGATTATCCGGCGCAGGAATCGACCAGTGAGAGTTGATCATAAAAGATTAACATAAGCTACTGTATTTTGGTTATAAAACGAACTTTTTTGTCTGCTCAACTTCGCTTTGTCTCATCAGAGTTAGTGGGAACGGGAGACAAGGTCGACTGAGCAGTCGAAACAGAGCAGACGTATTCTTCCTTTTTACAGCGCTACAAAATGGAAACTATCTTCACAGCTCTATAGGAAGGCTTAACGAAATAGATCATCTAATCTCAAAACCGGTAAAAACTTGCATCGTTGGTAAGACGAACTCAACGGTTCGCTAGCATCTGTGCGAATTTACATGAATCTGCAATTCGAACAGTAAAGTTCCGCCTGAGTTTTTCGTTGTTGTCTTCTCCAGCATGGACTAGCAAAGCCGATATGGTGATCACTGTGTGACAATCTGGTATTTCCAAGCGAAGCAAGTAGATCTTCATTCATACACGTCAAACATCAAAATGTGGACGCATTATTTCAAGCCTGACCCTAGTATTCCACCACTGGTTTCCCCAAACGCCAATGTTAAGAATGCATCACAGTCTGCACGCAAATTACCGGCGTCTGTAGGCAAGCCCTTAAGTGAAGGCAATAATCAGTAACTTGCAAGTATTCTGTCCCTTATTGCGAAATTTCCAGACTGGAACAGGAATTTGCGTTCGCAAGAGTTACAAATGGCAGCAACATTTTCAACATCCAAAACCGAATTCTACCAGCCATGGTTAATTGATAAGCATCATGGATTTGGGGGCATGAAAATTGTGGATTCCATTTCTCTCATCCTCCAACACTTCTCCATCTGGTAGTACGAAACATTGCGCATTTGCGATGCAGTTCACGAAAAAAGAACCAAAAATATCATGATCATCATTATCACGGTAATTAAATACAAAAATTCAAATACAGATCGTGATGCTTGAATAGGAAATAAGACCTCAGCAAACAATTGAGGGTGTCTGGATGTGAACGTACTAGTTTTATTTGGGAGTTCGACCGAATGAATGGCGGTAATGTGCAGTAATAATAAGTAGCTGATGACATGGGTAACCGCATGCGTGATGTCGTCTTCGCTGTGCGAAGAGCTCGATGCTCCACGAGCGACCGACAAATGTTACCTTGTTGTCGTTCTAGCTGCTGTGGCCCTATGGTTTTAGGCACATGCTGTGAGACCAACCCGGCCGTTTAAATGGCCATGGAAAGATCAGTTTCTACAAAAAAATGTAACAGAGAAACTTGAAACCGAATCAGTCACGTTGCGTCAGAGTCCGCGAGAAAGATGCTGTTAGATTCCTCTTGATAATTCGCTTGTTTTACACCTAATGGGTTTGGCACCATGTGTCCAATTTACCCGGTTAGCAACCACCGAAGTCTGCACCGAGGTAGTTTGTCATTTTTCGGGCGTGGAGTCTTGACTGCGAATGTTGGAAATAGCATTTGTTTTTCAGTGTAGAACATTTTAGCTCTCCGGCTCGATGTTACTTTTATTCACTGTGAACATTACCGGGCTAATTTTTTTTAATTTCTTTAGTTTTCTAATCCGCATCGTGTATGATTCAAACATACGACAATGCATTGGTCAGCCACTCGAGTGATTCGTGACCTTTTGTGCGAGTCATGGTGTTTGTGAGCGAGTAAAACTGTTTTTTTATTGTAGTACAAATCCATAATTAAATAATCTGTCTTTATTCAATACAAAGTTGAATCCCACTTTTTAGAGATTTGTGTATTCCTTGAAAACTACTATATCAATGAAGGTAAAAATGACCGGACGTTTCGGTAGCACCTCTCAAGGCAGCGTATCTCGGAGTATTTTCTACAAACGAAGGCAAGTAGTCTCCGTTGAAAACACACAGTGATTCAAATATCTGGTGCTGGGCTAGCAATATTGAAGACCATATTTTGGGAAAATCACTGACCAATGAAGTAAGCCATTACTTAAAAAAACGCACACGCACGCACACATACACACACACACATACAAAACAGCGAACGAAGCTACCCTGTGCACCTGACTTTGGTAGCCAGTTAGTAAAGCCTCATGATGATGATGCAGCCTCACAATGATCTGGCGGTTTTAGGCCAGAGGTTGGATGATTTTCTAAAATTGACTGATCAACTTACTGAAAGTAAAATGTCTGTGTGCTTTCTTTCTTGGACTTTACTATACACTGTACGTATGTGGCGAAATAACCCGGATAACAAATTATTCGACGCATTTGAGATTCACTGTCTCACCGGTGACGAAGGCAGATTTCACTGCCCATATCTTATTTATTACGGTATCTATCGCTTTGATGTAACAAAATACTTACTCCTGTTTTTACCTTTCATGTTTATTTACCAGAAAGATTAGTTTTCTCGTACTTAGGATTACTTCTTTTTTTGTTTTTAACTTATTTACTAAGTTATGGTCCTGTTTCGGTTGGTAAGCGAGTAAGGCGCAATTGATTTCTATTGCTGAATACTTTCATTGTGAAATTCTCAGCGGTTTTCTGTCGTTGGTCATTCGTTGATTTTACAAAAGTCGAGTTCTGATTTTCTGTAAGGTGGATGAATGTAGATTTTCTACTCTTCACATTAATGTCCTTTCCAGGGAGGCAAAATAAAGTAATCCCATGGAAAATAATGATTACGCGATTGTCACTGAATCAAGGCGTTCTGTTCTGACAAGGAGTAAATGGTCCAACGACCTGGTCCATCGTGCAGTACGGATGTTCAGTGTATCAACGGTAGTCGCCAAAGCTCCGTTCTAATATTGCCTGTAGATTGTCTCAGATTGCCAGCTGTGCTTAGTCATCAAGCTCGCAGTGGAATTCGACCTACGCAGCTAAATAAAGCATTGACAATAAAACGAAGTTTTAATTTCTTAAAAATTCCCACTGAGCACATTGGGAAAACACAAGTTGACGTTCTTGTGTATTCAGGTTATGCATGCAGCATCGCAAATCCCTTCCCACCCATATTTTGATCTGATTAATCCAATAGTTTCTAAAGTGAATTTATTCCAAATATATAATGATGAAATGGCATGAGTACGAATCACTGAAAATGATCATGTTCGCCAACTTCTTTCTCAAAATGAAGTTAACCAATTTCACGCACTGAAAGAGAGTTCTTATAATCCTATTTCTACTGTCGTCACTGGGGCATAAAGGAATCTATCTTCGCTGGCATGAGTCCGAATAAGGGGATAACGGAGGGAAAACTTTGCGGCGCAATTCAGTTGATCTACATTATTGTGACTACTCATTTTCTAATTATGTGACATTTTATGTTATACGGTCAACCGAATAATTTAGGGCATATTGATTGCTCAGCTAAACAAAGTAATGGTCGTCAGCAAATACGCGTCCGTGAACCAAAAAAGATATTTAATAGTTATCGAAATTACTCATGGTCAACGAATCGAGCAAACCGCTTTAGTAGTTTCAGGAATGTGAACCTCGTCTGTGAAGTTGCTTTGCTTTGTGAAAATTAAGCCTTCGCTAGCCGACTGTTATACGCCAGTTTTCAGTGATTTTTATCACGTTTGCTCAGGAATTCGGTCCCACGGCAACCGTGTAAGAGAAAGAAAGGAGAACGAATATCGTAAGCTTTTCGGGACTCCACTTTTACATCACAAGTTTTGTGCTATCCGGATGTTCAAACAGTCCTACGGAGTTGTTTCAGAGTATCCTTCAGTTCAAAGAACCTGATTTATAAGACCGCAGAATGGAACAGAATGCTTTTGAAACGTAACAGTGCATACTTACTTTGGCGTTTGCAGATTAGGAACCCACAGCACTACAGATTTGCGGTGGTGCAGGTCAGTGCGAAATTCTATTCAAAAGCTTCTGGAATTAAACCATCTTCAAATGAGACCAAGGAACACCTGCCTGATTAGTTGCGAGTGGCATTCACTAGATCGCCGTGCTACCAAATGGCTTGTGATATTTGCCACTGGAACGGCTTGCCGAACAAGAAGTGCGACCCTTTTGGCACTGCACCCGTGAGTTTGGGTTCACCTTATGCACGGCGTATGGGAGACCGTGAAGATTGCCTGATATCCGAGATTCTTATCAAGCTGATCGATCTCAAAGGAATAAGATGAATGACACATGGACCACAAAACTGTCTAACTGTGGGACTGAGGTAAAATTCGGCATCCTCGTTCTTTGTCCTAGTACCAGAATGTGATTGAAAGTGATTTCACTCTTATGCCATCCTCGAAAGGGGAAGAGCGTGGTGCTTGAAATGAAAATTTGAGGAGACAATGATATGGAGAAACTGAACGTCAATAACCAATAAGCATCGAGTTGAAACCATTTGAATAAACCGCTTCACTAAGACTGTTTAGTGAGAGTCGCACTGACCGGCGAGAGACTTTTGGTTGTTCCTTCTACAGTGAGTAGAAGGGGATCGGATTAGGCCTTGACAAATAATTGAACTCTCCAGAGCTAGGAACACAGAACATCTGACGACAAAACACGTCTGACCAACGATATCTTCGCCTTTCTGCTATCGGATGTACTGGATAGCAAGCATTTCAAGTCTTCCTACTGACGGAGTGAAACAATGGTCGAATCCACGATCGATGCTACTTGATTCTGCTGTAACTGCCGATTTGCCAATTGGTAGGTTTTCACTGGAAGCGACTAGTTTTCGAGGACATTGCGATTTCATTTTTGAGTAGATTGCAAGAATAAAATACATCCAAGTTTATCCCCTCCTTCACAACACCCAGCGCACATTTCCATCTGTCTCTGACACAACCTATGCGATATCAGTCAAACTGAAATTCCGAGAACAGTTTGAATTGCTGCTGCACATTTCATCCACTAGCTGCGAAACTTTCACCTTCGCATCTGAGTGTTCACGTGATTAAAACGAGAACCCGTATTCTATTCACAGTTTAATTAACTATACTAGTTTGCATAATGTAATGAACAAGGTAAGTATGCTACATTTAGAGAGTAGCACGATTTCGAGAGGAACGAACAAAAAACAACTAAAAACTACCGCAGAATTCAATTTTGAAAGAGGTCCGACGTGACAAACAGTGACAAGAGGGTACAGGTATACATTTAAATCTGCAATCACATTATACAACGGGGTTGATCACAACTGACGACATACCTCGCCCGATGCCAGTCCACCCTACCGCACGAAACAACAAGCGTGAGCAAAATATACGACTAGTGGGAGAAACTACAATATTTTGTTAAGGTTTCGCCAATCTAAGGAGTGATACAAAATTCGAAATGTTCCAAGGCCTACCAGATTTTGACTTTTGAGAGGTACTGTTGCCACCAGGTGCCTTTTATCCCCAGGCCACCAGGCGAAATGGTGAAAGAAAATGGGAACGGATTAACGAATGCAATTTATTATCAGTATCGCTATGAAACCCCGTCACTAGTTTCCAATAGTAGCCACAGCCATGAATAATTTGAAAGGAAAATACCTCACCGTTCACTGAAACCGGAAACTCGAGGACGCACAGAACTTTATTTTGTGTCACGCGTGTTAACCAACCAGAGGACAGCCCGTGGTTTCGGCTTGACCACAACTACTCCAAATTGCGGATGATTTTAAAAACGAACACGACAGTTGTACGGTGATTGGCTTCATAATTTTCAGTCATTAGTTTGGCAATTATAATGCATATTAAATAATTGTCTAGTGATAAGCACTTGCTCAACTGGATACTTGAAATGTAAGGCAGTGCTACTCAACTGCTTTGATGTGGTCTTAACGATTTTATTACGTTGCCGATTTTATAACGGCAGTCTTATCCACCGGAAAGCTGTGTACTATATTTTTACCCTAGATTATCCCTTTCTTTTTTCTTCGTTCTTTGCAAGCAAAACCCAGCCTATTCATCTCTTTGCATGCATTGGTCTGTAATTGTGTAAGAGTGATGCTTATTCCATAATTTTATCACCAGAAGAACTGCCCCAAAATACGAGATTCTCGCTTTAAACTGAACCATCGTGAGGTTGGAATTCCGGTCCGTGGTGGCGGACAGAGTGAAGATGCTCCAACAAAATAGTACAGTGGTGCGGACGTCTTATTTTTCCTCATGCTGAGCTGAGCAGCATTACTGTTTCCTGAATTAGTCCACAAGAAGACCTGTGGTGTCTAATTGTTTTCGTCACCCTCTGACTGAAAATTATCAGTGTCGACTGAATCTAACTACTTTTGTTGCGTTGGAACCATATAAGTTATTTCCTTTGACAGACATACACTTGCATGGTCGCGTATAAACACGCGTATGCCAGACACAAGCGTGGAAACGCAGACGAGCAAAATAACGAAACCAGTGAAACGCGGAGGTTTTCATGTTAATAGTCTTCGACTAAAATTAATCGAATAAACAAGCTGAAAAACTTCAGTATAGTAAATGTCACTATCGAATGGACGAATGCTTCTTTATCAATTGTGTTCTAATGTGCATTGCCGTGGGTAACATTTTACCAAAGCGCAGTCATGTGTTCCCCATAGTCAAACAATACCACTCGTCTACTTCTCCGAATAACATTCACAATGGATTATAAACATTATTCTCAGCTTCTTATCTAATTTCAATTTTCTACAAACATAACGCCTACATTTAAGCACTAGCGCTGCGCTAACTGTCATTCAGAAAACAAGCAAACATGAAGAGTGTGACCCAGAAACGAGTATCACACAGTGAAGCGAGGGTAAGCTGGGCAATGGCCAATAATCTGTTGGTACAGCTTCTTGGAAAAATCTCTATCTAAATTCATTCAGGATGGAATGAGGTAATAGGTGGAGCGAACAATTGAGTCAGAGTAGCGTTTCACTGTATCACCGTAAATTGGGGGTATGTGATCATCCAGAATTTCCAGCGTCTATATTTTTGAAAAAGGTAAGCGGAGTTGCATACGATAATGATCAGTTTAAAAAGTGGAACGGGTTGGATACAACCCACTAAAAGGAGACCTTTAGTGGACAGTGTAAAATCACTGTTCAAAAATGGTAGGGCAAACATGAGAAGGCATTTAATCAAAACCTGTAAAGCCATTGTGGAAAAAACGATGATGAACTCACAATTTACCTGACTTCGTTTGCACTTCCAAAATCGACCGGGAAAGCACCATGTGAAACCACCCTGAAGCATATAAAAATAATACTGTTTTAATTGGAACACACGGATGTTAAGAAATTTTTCCGGAAAATGACATTCCTAAAATTTACTGGAATTCGGGAACAAACCGCACTGCTGACGATTCCAAGTTTACAAGACTCAACCGTTTGCAAATATCATAGGTTGCTTTACCAGAACAATTATATACCCAAATACTTATTGTGAACGGTTCCCAAGCGCAGCCGAAGCCCCGATAAAGAACATTCTGTGCCAGCCGTGCAGTACCTCGATGGTGCAAAGTATGCATCGATTTTCTGGCATATTTCGAACTCAGTTCGGCCGATAAATCGGCTAAAATGAACTGTAGAATTTGGCTGTCGGTAACAAAATGCGATGGCAGACGTCATAGTTAATGTATGCAGATAATTTCACAATAAAACTGCAGGATGAATATTAGATGGTAAGGGAGAAAGGAGAGTGCGAAAGAATAGCGCCCTGAATAAAACTGGTCACCAAGACTGGGGGATTCAAAAGTTTTGCAAGTAACTTTCGTGATCAGCACTGGAAAGTAGTCCTCAAGTCATACGAACGAGACAGGCAAGAGGATATGCTGCCGCAACTCGTCGAAAACTAGTGAAAGATAAGTGGATGGCAAAATATATTTACTTAGAAGGTTTATTTAGGAGCTTCCGAATTAAAACGGGGTCAGCGAAATGAGTTATTATATCTAGCGTATTTTATGAGGTTCCAAAATTAGCTAAGAAATGCCTGAATCAGATGAGGTTTGAAAAGTACCGGTAGACGAAGTCTGACTGACTTCTAACGATCGTACATATAGAACCTGATAATTTCTAAAGAGAACCATTTTACCGAAACGAAGTACAAAACACAGGTGGCGACGGAGTCTGCAATCGATCGCTGTACAGAAAGCTTAAGTGGATCGGATGCCACACACACTTTTCTAACCTTGTTCCGTTGAAAAGTAGACGAAACATTGCCAGGTTCTTTGTTACTCAAATGAGCAAACTTTGCCCCGAGGATAAAATTACGATGGAACTGGAGTCATTAAAAATAGCACTTAGGGACGATTTGTTTGAACGAAAATATATCATAGAAACCTCATAAATCTCGACGTTCAACGTGAAAGGAAAAGAGTTAAACCTATAACTGGCTTTCAGAGTTGAACGAGCGTTAAAGCATCTAACAGAACAACTAACAAAGATTTTCCATAGCAATTGTTCAGCACGCAGAAATTACTAGCGGATCAATCACTTCTGTGAATCTCAAAGATAAGACTGCTATTAGAAAATCGGCAACGTAATAAAATCGTTAAGACCACATCAAAGCAGTTGAGTAGCACTGCCTTACATTTCAAGTATCCAGTTGAGCAAGTGCTTATCACTAGACAATTATTTAATATGCATTATAATTGCCAAACTAATGACTGAAAATTATGAAGCCAATCACCGTACAACTGTCGTGTTCGTTTTTAAAATCATCCGCAATTTGGAGTAGTTGTGGTCAAGCCGAAACCACGGGCTGTCCTCTGGTTGGTTAACACGCGTGACACAAAATAAAGTTCTGTGCGTCCTCGAGTTTCCGGTTTCAGTGAACGGTGAGGTATTTTCCTTTCAAATTATTCATGGCTGTGGCTACTATTGGAAACTAGTGACGGGGTTTCATAGCGATACTGATAATAAATTGCATTCGTTAATCCGTTCCCATTTTCTTTCACCATTTCGCCTGGTGGCCTGGGGATAAAAGGCACCTGGTGGCAACAGTACCTCTCAAAAGTCAAAATCTGGTAGGCCTTGGAACATTTCGAATTTTGTATCACTCCTTAGATTGGCGAAACCTTAACAAAATATTGTAGTTTCTCCCACTAGTCGTATATTTTGCTCACGCTTGTTGTTTCGTGCGGTAGGGTGGACTGGCATCGGGCGAGGTATGTCGTCAGTTGTGATCAACCCCGTTGTATAATGTGATTGCAGATTTAAATGTATACCTGTACCCTCTTGTCACTGTTTGTCACGTCGGACCTCTTTCAAAATTGAATTCTGCGGTAGTTTTTAGTTGTTTTTTGTTCGTTCCTCTCGAAATCGTGCTACTCTCTAAATGTAGCATACTTACCTTGTTCATTACATTATGCAAACTAGTATAGTTAATTAAACTGTGAATAGAATACGGGTTCTCGTTTTAATCACGTGAACACTCAGATGCGAAGGTGAAAGTTTCGCAGCTAGTGGATGAAATGTGCAGCAGCAATTCAAACTGTTCTCGGAATTTCAGTTTGACTGATATCGCATAGGTTGTGTCAGAGACAGATGGAAATGTGCGCTGGGTGTTGTGAAGGAGGGGATAAACTTGGATGTATTTTATTCTTGCAATCTACTCAAAAATGAAATCGCAATGTCCTCGAAAACTAGTCGCTTCCAGTGAAAACCTACCAATTGGCAAATCGGCAGTTACAGCAGAATCAAGTAGCATCGATCGTGGATTCGACCATTGTTTCACTCCGTCAGTAGGAAGACTTGAAATGCTTGCTATCCAGTACATCCGATAGCAGAAAGGCGAAGATATCGTTGGTCAGACGTGTTTTGTCGTCAGATGTTCTGTGTTCCTAGCTCTGGAGAGTTCAATTATTTGTCAAGGCCTAATCCGATCCCCTTCTACTCACTGTAGAAGGAACAACCAAAAGTCTCTCGCCGGTCAGTGCGACTCTCACTAAACAGTCTTAGTGAAGCGGTTTATTCAAATGGTTTCAACTCGATGCTTATTGGTTATTGACGTTCAGTTTCTCCATATCATTGTCTCCTCAAATTTTCATTTCAAGCACCACGCTCTTCCCCTTTCGAGGATGGCATAAGAGTGAAATCACTTTCAATCACATTCTGGTACTAGGACAAAGAACGAGGATGCCGAATTTTACCTCAGTCCCACAGTTAGACAGTTTTGTGGTCCATGTGTCATTCATCTTATTCCTTTGAGATCGATCAGCTTGATAAGAATCTCGGATATCAGGCAATCTTCACGGTCTCCCATACGCCGTGCATAAGGTGAACCCAAACTCACGGGTGCAGTGCCAAAAGGGTCGCACTTCTTGTTCGGCAAGCCGTTCCAGTGGCAAATATCACAAGCCATTTGGTAGCACGGCGATCTAGTGAATGCCACTCGCAACTAATCAGGCAGGTGTTCCTTGGTCTCATTTGAAGATGGTTTAATTCCAGAAGCTTTTGAATAGAATTTCGCACTGACCTGCACCACCGCAAATCTGTAGTGCTGTGGGTTCCTAATCTGCAAACGCCAAAGTAAGTATGCACTGTTACGTTTCAAAAGCATTCTGTTCCATTCTGCGGTCTTATAAATCAGGTTCTTTGAACTGAAGGATACTCTGAAACAACTCCGTAGGACTGTTTGAACATCCGGATAGCACAAAACTTGTGATGTAAAAGTGGAGTCCCGAAAAGCTTACGATATTCGTTCTCCTTTCTTTCTCTTACACGGTTGCCGTGGGACCGAATTCCTGAGCAAACGTGATAAAAATCACTGAAAACTGGCGTATAACAGTCGGCTAGCGAAGGCTTAATTTTCACAAAGCAAAGCAACTTCACAGACGAGGTTCACATTCCTGAAACTACTAAAGCGGTTTGCTCGATTCGTTGACCATGAGTAATTTCGATAACTATTAAATATCTTTTTTGGTTCACGGACGCGTATTTGCTGACGACCATTACTTTGTTTAGCTGAGCAATCAATATGCCCTAAATTATTCGGTTGACCGTATAACATAAAATGTCACATAATTAGAAAATGAGTAGTCACAATAATGTAGATCAACTGAATTGCGCCGCAAAGTTTTCCCTCCGTTATCCCCTTATTCGGACTCATGCCAGCGAAGATAGATTCCTTTATGCCCCAGTGACGACAGTAGAAATAGGATTATAAGAACTCTCTTTCAGTGCGTGAAATTGGTTAACTTCATTTTGAGAAAGAAGTTGGCGAACATGATCATTTTCAGTGATTCGTACTCATGCCATTTCATCATTATATATTTGGAATAAATTCACTTTAGAAACTATTGGATTAATCAGATCAAAATATGGGTGGGAAGGGATTTGCGATGCTGCATGCATAACCTGAATACACAAGAACGTCAACTTGTGTTTTCCCAATGTGCTCAGTGGGAATTTTTAAGAAATTAAAACTTCGTTTTATTGTCAATGCTTTATTTAGCTGCGTAGGTCGAATTCCACTGCGAGCTTGATGACTAAGCACAGCTGGCAATCTGAGACAATCTACAGGCAATATTAGAACGGAGCTTTGGCGACTACCGTTGATACACTGAACATCCGTACTGCACGATGGACCAGGTCGTTGGACCATTTACTCCTTGTCAGAACAGAACGCCTTGATTCAGTGACAATCGCGTAATCATTATTTTCCATGGGATTACTTTATTTTGCCTCCCTGGAAAGGACATTAATGTGAAGAGTAGAAAATCTACATTCATCCACCTTACAGAAAATCAGAACTCGACTTTTGTAAAATCAACGAATGACCAACGACAGAAAACCGCTGAGAATTTCACAATGAAAGTATTCAGCAATAGAAATCAATTGCGCCTTACTCGCTTACCAACCGAAACAGGACCATAACTTAGTAAATAAGTTAAAAACAAAAAAAGAAGTAATCCTAAGTACGAGAAAACTAATCTT
The DNA here is from genome assembly GCA_008360955.1 of Fasciolopsis buskii. Classification (NCBI taxonomy): domain Eukaryota; kingdom Metazoa; phylum Platyhelminthes; class Trematoda; order Plagiorchiida; family Fasciolidae; genus Fasciolopsis; species Fasciolopsis buskii. The sequence goes on along the minus strand of LUCM01002664.1, from coordinate 4,217 downwards.
TCTGGTAAATAAACATGAAAGGTAAAAACAGGAGTAAGTATTTTGTTACATCAAAGCGATAGATACCGTAATAAATAAGATATGGGCAGTGAAATCTGCCTTCGTCACCGGTGAGACAGTGAATCTCAAATGCGTCGAATAATTTGTTATCCGGGTTATTTCGCCACATACGTACAGTGTATAGTAAAGTCCAAGAAAGAAAGCACACAGACATTTTACTTTCAGTAAGTTGATCAGTCAATTTTAGAAAATCATCCAACCTCTGGCCTAAAACCGCCAGATCATTGTGAGGCTGCATCATCATCATGAGGCTTTACTAACTGGCTACCAAAGTCAGGTGCACAGGGTAGCTTCGTTCGCTGTTTTGTATGTGTGTGTGTGTATGTGTGCGTGCGTGTGCGTTTTTTTAAGTAATGGCTTACTTCATTGGTCAGTGATTTTCCCAAAATATGGTCTTCAATATTGCTAGCCCAGCACCAGATATTTGAATCACTGTGTGTTTTCAACGGAGACTACTTGCCTTCGTTTGTAGAAAATACTCCGAGATACGCTGCCTTGAGAGGTGCTACCGAAACGTCCGGTCATTTTTACCTTCATTGATATAGTAGTTTTCAAGGAATACACAAATCTCTAAAAAGTGGGATTCAACTTTGTATTGAATAAAGACAGATTATTTAATTATGGATTTGTACTACAATAAAAAAACAGTTTTACTCGCTCACAAACACCATGACTCGCACAAAAGGTCACGAATCACTCGAGTGGCTGACCAATGCATTGTCGTATGTTTGAATCATACACGATGCGGATTAGAAAACTAAAGAAATTAAAAAAAATTAGCCCGGTAATGTTCACAGTGAATAAAAGTAACATCGAGCCGGAGAGCTAAAATGTTCTACACTGAAAAACAAATGCTATTTCCAACATTCGCAGTCAAGACTCCACGCCCGAAAAATGACAAACTACCTCGGTGCAGACTTCGGTGGTTGCTAACCGGGTAAATTGGACACATGGTGCCAAACCCATTAGGTGTAAAACAAGCGAATTATCAAGAGGAATCTAACAGCATCTTTCTCGCGGACTCTGACGCAACGTGACTGATTCGGTTTCAAGTTTCTCTGTTACATTTTTTTGTAGAAACTGATCTTTCCATGGCCATTTAAACGGCCGGGTTGGTCTCACAGCATGTGCCTAAAACCATAGGGCCACAGCAGCTAGAACGACAACAAGGTAACATTTGTCGGTCGCTCGTGGAGCATCGAGCTCTTCGCACAGCGAAGACGACATCACGCATGCGGTTACCCATGTCATCAGCTACTTATTATTACTGCACATTACCGCCATTCATTCGGTCGAACTCCCAAATAAAACTAGTACGTTCACATCCAGACACCCTCAATTGTTTGCTGAGGTCTTATTTCCTATTCAAGCATCACGATCTGTATTTGAATTTTTGTATTTAATTACCGTGATAATGATGATCATGATATTTTTGGTTCTTTTTTCGTGAACTGCATCGCAAATGCGCAATGTTTCGTACTACCAGATGGAGAAGTGTTGGAGGATGAGAGAAATGGAATCCACAATTTTCATGCCCCCAAATCCATGATGCTTATCAATTAACCATGGCTGGTAGAATTCGGTTTTGGATGTTGAAAATGTTGCTGCCATTTGTAACTCTTGCGAACGCAAATTCCTGTTCCAGTCTGGAAATTTCGCAATAAGGGACAGAATACTTGCAAGTTACTGATTATTGCCTTCACTTAAGGGCTTGCCTACAGACGCCGGTAATTTGCGTGCAGACTGTGATGCATTCTTAACATTGGCGTTTGGGGAAACCAGTGGTGGAATACTAGGGTCAGGCTTGAAATAATGCGTCCACATTTTGATGTTTGACGTGTATGAATGAAGATCTACTTGCTTCGCTTGGAAATACCAGATTGTCACACAGTGATCACCATATCGGCTTTGCTAGTCCATGCTGGAGAAGACAACAACGAAAAACTCAGGCGGAACTTTACTGTTCGAATTGCAGATTCATGTAAATTCGCACAGATGCTAGCGAACCGTTGAGTTCGTCTTACCAACGATGCAAGTTTTTACCGGTTTTGAGATTAGATGATCTATTTCGTTAAGCCTTCCTATAGAGCTGTGAAGATAGTTTCCATTTTGTAGCGCTGTAAAAAGGAAGAATACGTCTGCTCTGTTTCGACTGCTCAGTCGACCTTGTCTCCCGTTCCCACTAACTCTGATGAGACAAAGCGAAGTTGAGCAGACAAAAAAGTTCGTTTTATAACCAAAATACAGTAGCTTATGTTAATCTTTTATGATCAACTCTCACTGGTCGATTCCTGCGCCGGATAATCTGATACATTTTTGTTCGCAAACTTTTTCATGCGGCGTTTTCGCTTGGAATGACATAGTCAGCGAGATATCGCCACAGAACTACGGATCCTCAACTGGTGTAATGGATAGGTCAAATCAAAATCCACTGCACTTACAGTATCTAACACGAAGAGGTGCAAATTTAAACTAATCACTCCGGGCGTATTTCGGTTAACTGTAAACTAATAGTCCCACTAATAATGACAGAAATTAAAATTATTTCTTATGAGTTCATGATGTACTTGGGCGTAAAAACCAACCTCTCTGTTCCGATAATATCTTGCTTATAGAAGTTGTCAGCTGTGATTAGCAAATCATTATTTATGGGTGCAGTTTGTGCGCTCTAAGACGTCGATCTCTGAAGAGATTTTATGATTGACGCTCAAGGCATGAGAACGGAAAGCCGAACATGATTCTAAGCCCATTAGGCATATCAGCCAACTCCAACACCTGTACAAACAACCCAACATTGAAGACCAGTAGTTGTACAGCTTCCCCAATGGAAGAACACTGTCCATAGTGTGTCACGACCTCAAAAACACACAAAAACAGATCGCCAAGTTCTTCGAAACTTCACGTTCACCCTGCTAACGTACAAGTTGTGACGCTGAAGCTGCTATGGGTGTTCTACTTTCATTCAATTTAATCTAAAGTCGTCTCTGCCTGTCAAACTAGCACATTATTTCAGCTGGAGACTTGTCGTCCCAAGTAGTTCGCTGACCAGGTCCGTAGTTGTACTTGGTCCTGTTGACATGGTCAACAGCTGCTTGAGTTCACTGGAAGCGGAATTTAAAGCAAAAAATAAAAAATCTCAGTGAGAAATAGATCTTGTACGATGAACGTCTTGTTGATTGATAGAATGTTTCATGTCTTTCCAGAAACTCACCGATATATAGGGTCAGTTTCTGAAATGGCTGTAGGATGTTCGTATGCAAATAGAGGGGCCATGAAATTGTTAGAAGGCATCCAATTCAGTGGTGGTCAAACGGATGAAGTCGTGGCGTTTGGGTGCAAAGGTCGCCGGTTTGAATTTCCCCACCTCTGGTCAACCTCCCCACTAGGCAGCCCTCTGTTAGCCGCGGTCCATTTCCTGAAAAACGATGCACATTGTTACCTGATTAATAAAGGGAGTAAAAAATAAGATTGATCAACAATTCGCAAATCCCTGAAGCATTTGTTTTTGTACCATTGTTAAAATTTGGGTCATTTCCATCAGGACAATGGAACTCGATTGCAATGGGTGGCAGGCTGTTGGTAAAGTCAAAGAAATTCCGCTTGGTAAACAGTCTGACAAAACTAATGAGATCCACAACCAGTGATTTTTTCCGCCCAGTCGTCTAAATCCTTTACACTACATCCTTAAGGACAGTGAGATAAACGAACATTTGCTTGGATTTAGTGTACCAAACGTTGAACAGGTATTGGGTCATCGAATGAATCGAACTTTTTGATTATATATTCGTAAGATCCGTGTTGAGTTGTTGAAATCAACCAGGAAGTGGGGTCAACCCTCCGGTGGTCATAGTATTCCTCATATTGTTAACGCACGCTCTACAATGTCTGCCTAAGTCGAGTAACGAAAGATATATTGTATTGGTGTAAACCTTGGTGCCAGTCTAACGTTTATATAGCGTTACAGCTGATCAACAAGGCAACTTGATTGTCAGTTTTAAAGATTTTTCCAGAAAGTAAATGCTGCGTTTTGGGGACTGAAACCAGTAAATTTTTGACAAGTAGTACTGTGAGGAGGTAAAACGCCCAAAACTGTGAATGGGCGACCGTTTTATGTCTGCGTTATTGTACCCCTAGAATATATATATATATATATATAT
>LUCM01002662.1:138051-152992 GCA_008360955.1 Fasciolopsis buskii | reverse complement strand
TCCAAGTAACTAAATCTATCCACCTCACACAGTTTTTTTTCCTACAAAAAAGGTTCACTTTCGAGCCAGTCCAGTCCTATAGCAATTTACACTTCAAAGGAGCAAAACGCAACCAAATGCACCTACGATATCGTTCAGACGATCGAAAATGACCTTAACCTTTGTGCAGTAGCATGTCGTCAGCATCCTCCAAGTGAGAAAGACGACTCCTGTTTGAGAAAATATTGATGTCATTATTCTCACGTGAGGATAGGGCTATTTCCATAGCCATCTCAATGACAAAGTTAAAAAAGGAAAGATGGAAGGTGGTAGTCCTGACAGACACCACGTCTGGCAGTTAATCTGTGTGAAACATCGCCATAGGCGCCGACAGAGATTGAATGAGTGAAATGAATTTCTCTAGCACATCCTTCAGTGAGAGGCAGCGGCAAAGTACTGCACGATCGACTGGGTAGGACGCCGCCTTCAGGCCACAAAAAGACAGAAACTGTGGGTCTACGGAGTATGTTCATATATTTTAGATCTGTCGCAACGTGAAGATGTGGTCAATACAACGCAGATCGCGTTGGAAACCGGCTTGATTCTCACATGGTGAGTTAATCGATCGTCTACCATATTATTGGTGACGGACAATGCCCGTGAGCATTTTGTATGTACTACCGACTAAACTAATATTTTTGATTTCTAGATGAAGATCTGTCTTCTTTCTTGTAAATGGGCACAATCGGCGATTCGCACTCTTCCTTAGGATTTTTCTCTTGCCCAGATTAACCTCACGAGTTTTGTTAACTTTGATCTTAACATCTCGCTACTATCCACGAATAAGGGTGATGACAATCCATCCGGTGCAGCTCCTTTATCCCTTTTCTGAAAACCCCTTTCCGTCATCACCTCCATTTCGTATGAAAGGCCGGTATCCACCTACATTTGTTTACTTGGAGGCATAGCTGGTAGACTGAGATTGACCGTGGGCCAATCAAACTGGTCTCTAAGGTTTTCTTCCCAACACCCCAACCAACATATTCCTTAATCACCGTCTGCGTTTGATTTTCGTATTCCTAATTAGTTGGTTAAGGTTGCGACTATTGTCGATAGCCGTAACATTTTCCATTTCCCTCTACCTTCCTGCCCGCCTCTGCTCGCGGTTGTTTCTCAGGCTCCTGGTCAGTTGACTTCTTACGAGTCTGCATGCCTCATTGTGTGTTACCTTCTGGAATTTGGATGTTGCAGCACCTAACAAAGCAACTGAAGTCAAGGATATGCATCGTTTCCGAGGTTTATGTGGCAAGGAGTCCTTTGTGGGAGTTGCCGCTAGGCTCAAAGCTTCGGAATCTGGGCATTTCGTTGAGACGACCACCGCATTGATAGTTCCGAATGGAACTGTAGTTGGCGGTTGTGGTCTAGAATCAGCTGTGCGGAGTGTGCGGTTTTCTTGCGGGTGTGACAGACTAGGAGCAAACAAGAGCGAGCTCGTAGCAAAGCATGGTCTCAGTCCACAGGTGTGGACCGGAATGACTGGCAATCTTTGATTGATCCACGCCACCTGTGACCGATGGCAATATGATCAGTCTGAGTCGTTATGTGAATTCGAAGAAGGACCCGCTAGTGAGCCGATGACGCCTTTTATGACAACTCGGTATTCGCCAGAAACAGTCCGTGGTCATAACAGACTTGGATAAGACTGTCTCCTTTGTCAGTAAGAACGCCTGGGACAGAAAAGCGACCTCTGATGTGCCGTTCCGAATCCACTAAGTACCCAGGTTGAGCGTCAAAATCACAAACAACGACCGTAATTTGGAAAGCATTGAAATTACCGGTCAGTTTCACCCCACTCCAGACGAAACGCCATCTGCAGCCATAATTTCCCATAACAATACGTAGTTGATTGTGCTAAACACGACTCAGAGTTCTGTGGTGAATGGTTCAGTGGGGTGATGCAGTTTGCCTTAGTGTTCCGGACTTCTTCGAATGAAAGGATAACTGAATCCGCTACCCGAACGGAAACTTCCTCAGCTTGGCAGAGTATCTGCATATCTCGACACAGCAATGCTATTCAACGAGCTCGGCAAACGTTTTTGCAACCTCCTGTGACAGACTGATGTCGCGGTAGTTCCGGCACATTTTTTGGGACTTGAAGGCAGAACCAAGGTGTCCCAATCGAAAAGGCATTATTAATTTTCTTGAACCAAATGTTATGGAACTTAAAGTAACCGACTGACTCCCGAAAAGATTTTCGTTGAGATTCCGTGGGCACTGAAAGGCTTGTTAAACTTCAAACAGGTGGTCACTTTAGCCACATTCAACAGCGGTGTAGGGTTGTAGTTGAGTTCGTCGATTTCAACATACCGTCATCTTAATTCTTCATCAAACGTCCTGTCTACCCAGCTGATTTCGAGGATGTGCCACAGGTAAACAAGGCCAAAAACTTGTAGTTTTCGGGTATCCTCAGCTTTCCGTGGATAGGTTGCGCACTCAATAGTAGCATAGCAGACACGATTTTTGTTTCATAACCTGATTTTCCTGCAGGTCCATCGCGTCCGTCTTCCGGCGTTTTCTATCCGTATTACTTCATTTTTTAATTGGATGTTCTTAACCAGAGTTGAGCGTGGATATTTGGATGAACGGCAGCATTCCATTGGTTTTCGATTGACGAATGGTTGTTCAAATGTCGAACCTGGTTCGATGGTTTTGGTTTCTGTTGGGGTCAGTTCCTTCCAGCCTTGAAGAAGTACCTTGCAATTTGAGGGCGCAAAGCATAAACTATACCTGGAGACCTCAGTCGTCAAGCGGTCCAGCTCGCGTTGAATTGCTTTTGCATTGTCACAGCAGGACGATATCATTGGCATAGTCGAAGTCACAAACCCTGTTCCCTGGACGAAGTTCAAAAAGACCAGATGGAGTGTTCTGTAGGACATCCTATATGACAGTTGAAAAGAAATAGATATATAGAACATCCCTGCCGTAACTCACTGGAATGGAAGTGAGGCTGGGCATAAGCCCTAACTTCATCTGACGTATGACGGCACAACTCTTTGAGGATCGACAAATACTTCCCAGGTACCCTATTCCTCAACAAATGATGTTATGATGGAGACGTGGCAACAATGTCAAAAGCCTATGTAAATGTCCAAGGCCACGATGATCGTCCGCCTTTGGAAGGTAATGTGGTGCTCTAACACATGTTGGAGGGTAAAGGTTTGATCGACGCATCGCTGACCACCGTGAGAGCGAGCCTGTTCCCCCTGAGTTCGCCCTTCACGCGTGTTGTACAATCTGTAAAGAATGACAAGCGCAAGCAGCTTTGACGCTATTAGAATCAGGCTAGTACCCCTATGGTATGTGCAGTCACTGCGCAAGCTCTTTATGAGGATGACGAAAATGATCGACCCCCTACTTGGAGCGGACAATTTCGGAGTACCGAATCTCCGAGAACAAAACTTGAAGCTCTGCCAGAGCCATTTCTCCATCTCTGAATGGACTTGGAGAAAGGTCAGTGGAACTCGGCGTAATATGACGTCCTAAGGCTCAAATTTCCCTGAGGATCTCCGCCTCACTAGGTGGATTCATTGTAACAAGCCATGAGACGCTTGTCGGAATAGCTGTGGGAGGCACTGACGCTGAGGGCCAGCTAGATTGTGCCGAAGAGTGCTCCGCCAAGCGTACAAGACAGCGCCGCAGGTTTTCGGTGGGCGAGCTGTCAGTTTCACAGATCGTTTTGCTCATACCTACTGCTTTCTTGCCAGTAGCTCAAATGAGGTGAAACAACTTGCTGAAATTTTCCGTAGTGGTAGGATGTTCCATCACCAAGGCTCGTTAAGACGACCGGATTTCGCGATCTCAAAGCAGGCTTGCACAGAGTTCACGTCTCATTATGAGCCGTGCTTCATTATGCTTGCTACCAGCTGGGATGAACTAGTGTGTCAAAAAGGCGCAAATCCCAGCAGAAATCCAGGGCGTCATATCGCTACGAGTCAGGCCACAACTCACAAAACCAGCAGGATGCAAGGCATTGTTGGTAAGCGACCAGTAGTCATTGATATTTTAATGTAAGAACGATCTTAGCTTTCCAGCCAGCGTGCTTCGAAAAATTGATATGTGAGTCAGATCAAATACATTGTCGCAGCCTAGCCGATGCGACACCATGCGATTTAGGTGCCCACCAAAGCACATGGGCAGCTTAGTGCATACTAACGCGTAGTCGGCAGTCTTAGACAGCCCCGCCATCCGTAGCTAATGGCTGTGATCGATTTTGGTCTATCGTTAACTCAAAGAGAGCAGACGACAGGTGGCGTAACAGCGATTGGAACTTTTGAAGCTCGTACTGGCGAGAAACAAATGGTGGTCTGAATACAGCCAACGACCATTTTCCGTCTTCATGCCGGCAGGACTGAAGACCCACGGGATCCGCTCAAAGCAGAAGAACGATTAGGGTTCTCAACCAAAGCCTTTGGTCCTGACAAGAACCTGACCGCAAGGCAGCGGGGTACAGCTGAGTGGGCGCCCATCTACTTGGATCAATTATCCAAGGGGAACAGGGAATGAACCTACACACTCGGGAGAAGATAAGAATGCTGATGTAGCCATCAAAAGGAACGCCTGTGTTTTCGACCATTCTGATGCCACAGAAAATGGCAACACGATCGCCAACATTCATGGTACACTGTCATATCCTTAAGTGTCTCCAGCCAGCTAATTGACGAGTCTTTCGCACCCTAACCAACAAGACGTGAGACACCTACTTTGCCTAAGTTAGCTATACATTTTCACATTCCACGTTGCCACGTATTCCGTTGACTTCCGCATGACTTCTTGCACGCCGTGCTTCGATTGAAAAGCAGAGCACGATATGGTAGACGAGTGTTCGCCGTACGCAACACGTGACCCAACCAGCGTAGCCTACTAGGTTTCATACGCTAAAATAAGGTATTCTCAAAATCGACACCTATTACTGGAACCCTGACCTTCACATTACTCGCCCGGTCAATCCATTCAATCCTAGCCATACTACGTAGACATCGGTGGTCAAAAGCCTGTAACCGACGAACATCTCCCACATGCATACTTCATGTGTCGCAACCATACAACAGAACTGAGCGCAATGAGGCACAGTACACATAAACTTCCAACTTCAGTGAAATATCAGGCCGGAACCACAAGTGGTTCAGTTCAGCGTAAGCTGTTTGAGCCTTCGATATACGCGTTTACCTTCACTGCTGAGTTGCCATCGTTCGACAAGCAGCTACAAAGGTAAGTGAAACGGTTCGCAACCCTTAGTTTTTCTCTATCCAGTACCAGATTTGGCACTACTGTCTTCCAGTCCTGTAAAAGCACTTCACACTTTGAAGTTGCAAAGCATGGTCCAAACCGAGCAACCGACCTCGAGAGTTGGTCTAGAGCGCGTTGTGCATGGTCCACGGATTCGAACATGCACACCACACCATCTGCGCAATCTGGATCACAGCTTCCCTGCATTTCCCAGTCCAACTCCTACATCCCCTAGACCTCCTAAAGCATCTATCATCTCGTCCATGACGAAGTTGAACAAAAATGGAGAGATGTTACACCGTTGTCGAACACCGCTAGTCGTTTCGAATGAACTTGATAGGTCACCGTATACCCTCACACGACCATAGGTATGCGAGTACAATGCTCGCAACAGGTTCACAAACTTAAATGGCATACCCTTCCCGTGAAGAGCACTGAACGGTGTTGGCCGATCTACGGAGTCAAATGCGCCTTTCAAACGATGCAGCATTATCGAAGCTAACACCTTAATAACTATCGGAATTAAACTAATCCCCGTGCGCCCTTCTTGAAGATGGGTACGATCAGTGACTCACTCCACGATAACGGAATACGTTCTTCGTTCCAAGCGAGTAGATAATTGATCTCATCAGAGCTTCCCCACCCAGTGTGAAAAGAACTAGGGAAGCTCGTTGGGATCGGCTGCTTTTCCTTTTTTCATAGGTCGAATATTCAACTCTACTTCCAATTCCCTTGATTTTGGGGAAATGTCGGAGGCAACAGACACCTCCCGAGGATTCGCAGCTACAGCTGTCGGCCTGAATCCGTTACGCGAGGCCAGTTAAATTGGTCCTTGAATTGCTCTGCCCAAAAGTCCAGCCTTTGCTGTTTATCGTGGATGAGCTCTCCATTCTTATAGCACACGGCTTCACTAACCGAAGTTCGCCGCCCACCGCTGTCGCGTATAAGCTTAAACAGTCTTTGACTGTTACCTGAAGCGGACGCCACTTCCATATCTTCGGCTAACTGAACCCACCAGCTTTCGCGGTCATTCCTAAGGCTTATGGTCAACTGACGCTGCAACTGCCGACGCATCTTATTCATTTCCTTGCAGTTAGGCAGCTCGCGTTTTTGCTCCATTAGAATTAGCGACGCTTGAGAGATCCAGTAATTTTGATGAACACTAGATCTGAGACCGCAGGCGAAATTCGCTGCCAAATGCATCGCCTGCTTAATTTGATCCCACTGAGCGTCTACATTGCCACTGGTCGCAGTTCTTAGTTCCTCGGACAGTTTCTGTTCGTAGCTGTTGCGAACAGCCGAATCAGACAAACGTTCGACAGCCAATCGCATTTGTGGCCTGCGTCGATGGTCATTCAGCTGCAGCAAAAATCGCATTAAAACTAACGCATGGTCCGATTCGACGTACGTGGTCCAGTATGATCTACATTTCTGGACAGAACCGCGCCAACGGTAGCTAATTGCGATATGGTCAATCTGACTCAAAGTACCTGTCGAGTTAGAGCGCCGTGTTGCATTGCGACGCGAACTGTGTCGGAAATTTGTACTGGATAGGAATAAATGATTATCTGCACAGAATTGGAGAAGTCTTTCTCCGTTGTCTGTTCGCTGTGCAGGCAAGAAGCATCGCCCACCTAAACAGGACTCCGATGCACTCAGTTTGCCAACTTGTGCATTAAAGTCACCTGCTACCACTACAATGTCAGAGCGTTTGCTCTTCCGAACAAGCGTAACGTGGTTATCGTAAAATTCGTCTTTCTCCATGTCGGTGCTGCAGTCTGTTGAAGCGTATGCTGAGATAACAAATAAACTACGCTTAACACTACTACCCTTTCAGACGCCGACTGATCCCTGCAGTCTCATGGCACACAAGCGACTGTTGATTGGGATCCAGTCTAAAAGGGCTGCTTCAGCCTTCTCACTCAAGACTATTCCTACACCACGTTGACCCACAGCTTGCGGTGTTTCGTCTCCTGAAGTGCGAAGAAAATATCTTGACGTGACGTTCGGCGCAGTTAGCTGAATTACTCTACTCGAATCCTGAATTCGTGTTTCGCTCACACAGCAGACATCAATCGAAAGTGAGTCGACTGTCCACTGTCAGAGCCAAACACGCCTGTTGGCCAGCCTGCATTAAAGTGCGCACATTGAACGAACCCAGATGCAGGGGCTGACGAGGCTTGAGAAAATGTGAGCTAACAGACTGAAAACCACCTACTACACTACTTGACAATGAACCGTTGCGAGTATCGGGCGTGTTATCAATGGAGATACTATGGGTAGGCAGAAGGGGCAAACAGATTGGGTTGGAGACAGAAAAGACAGGTTGAATAAGAGAGAGGGAACTCTGAGCAGTAGCATGCTTATCACTACCCATCCCGCTCGATGCAATGGGCAGCGCGGTCCTGATTATCCTGCGCGACGACCGATGTAGTATGGAATTATTTGTAGGCGTGTAACTCATGGGGAATAATGGACGGGTACTGCTAGGGAGTCCAGCCGCTAAGCAGAAGAACGATTAGGGTTCTCAACCAAAGCCTTTGGTTCTGACAAGAACCTGACCGCAAGGCAGCGGGGTACAGCTGAGTGGGCGCCCATCTACTTGGATCAATTATTCTTTCACTCGGTTTTACGACTGAGCTGCTAACTCAGATCAACCCCCAACTTGGAGGACCAGGAGACTACTTCGTCAGGCCTCTACCCATTGACCTTTCAGGCATGATTGGATCTTTGGCTTGAGATAAGCCAATGTGTATAGCGTGTTGTGTCACGTAGACACGCAAGCCGTGTCATTGTGCAGTCTCGTTGTGACGGTTGGGCTTCAGTCTGTTGGCCCGTGAATGAGAAGCTTTGGCACGGAAATTATCCAAATTCCTAGTTGTATGCTTTATAAGCTGTTGTAGTACTCCTCCCCACAAGGTTATCCTTTTCGCTCTTGAATGCACTTCTAGACTTTGCACGAAGAAGCGCTTTCATAGCAGACGTGCTGATGGTTTGATGGGTGTTTGATACGCCTCTTCGCATTACTTTGCCGTTTCATCGGTGCGCGACCAGGCTCATTGGCCCTGATTGGTTGAGTAGCTACTCTCGCCACAACACATTGCCAGTGACGGGCCCATGCGGTATTTTTTTGAGATTTTTCCAATTGAAAACCCACCACGCCCTCAACACTGCCGCTAACTGTCCGCGTTGGGTTTTTCCGTGGTCTTGCGCTTACCTTATTCAGGGCTGACTACATGAATGATGGCCGCTCCGTTATCCGCAGCGCAGGGACACGCCCAGTAACAGGCAGCTCTGCTCTGAGGAGGGTCACGTAACCCACTGTGGGCCGGTGATTGATTTTCCATTTCATTCGCTCTTAAGATGGAGGTAGACATCCTGGATGCTCAGTGCACCCGTTCACCACGAATGCGAGTGAGCACACGGCCGTGTGCCACGTATCCCTGCTGTGGTTGGTTGGGAATCAGGCTTTAACCAGCCGTCTTAAATTGATTATCAATGAGGGCGCCGGGCGTTCGTTTTCTCCGCACTTTAGTCAGAACATATCCGCTGCGAGAAGGCAATGCATATACCACTTTTTAGCAGAAGCTGTCTGTGACGCTGATTACTTGGGGACATTTCGAGAGGCGTTCAGGTCGAGCAGCCAACTCAACCTTTGATACCCACTCCCGACTATGCTATGGAGGGTTTCTCGAGAGACGTATTCTAAATAGTGGAAGATCAACTACAAGGTAATGAACTAAGGAACTACATAGAAATACAAAAATGTCGAACACAAAGACGCCATCGATTACAGTTGATAGGGCTAATGCCCCATCAGCTACTGCTTCCACTTATGGTTTGAATGAATCTCGTAAACCTCACGCTATAACCCTAATCCACTGTGCCGGTTAAGGTCTTCGTCTGTTTTACTTCATGCGGTCTGCTGGCTACCTCGTTCTAGCCACTGTCTGTATGCTCGTAAATAATGACATTCAGTTGTGATTATTACGTACATACCGAAATTTCGTGTTTTTGGGGCTTCATTCGATCCAGGTCAATTGAAGGTGAATTAGGGCAAATTGCATTTTATTTACAGGCCCGCTTTTTCAGTTTTTTTTATTGCCCACTGTTTTTGTTCTTGTCCCAAGTAGTAACGCTGTCGATATAGACAAAGTTAATTTTGAAACCTTACATCTTAAGGATTCCGTTAATGGCGTGGTAGGTTCAGTCAACAAAGATTGCAGCCCCCATAGATATCCATCAGAATTTGTGAAGATCCACATGTTCAAACCGTGACGAATGATTTTTCATCCTCAGCAGTGGGGATTTAATTCACCTCACTGACCATCACGCGGTGCGATATAGTCTCTACCACGTCGTGGTGTTCAGATATGTAGTTGGATTCACTATGTGGTTGTTGTGTACAACCATTCGCTCTTTAGTTGGATTTTTCTTTTGAATTTGTCATCCAGGGTGGAGTTTGGCGACTTTTTCACCTTTCGTTGATACGCTGAAGTTCAATATGAATGGTCAGTGAATATGTTGTTGTAACATCTAACGCGCATTATATTTTCGATAATTAGTTACTCTTATGACTTCCGAGTAAAACGGCCTGTGCACCGTTGTCACCTTTTTGGCGATTCATTTTTTTCACCGCAGCCATCGCCTGCTGCAGTGGAAGTTTGCGTTCCATGGCATTGAGGTCCCCGCCACTGGACGGCCAGGACTCTGACAGTGACCAGTCGTCGCCGTTGCGCCTCATTGAACCCGCTTTTCATAATTTCCCTGCCGCTGGACCGGCTCCCGCATTACCTCAGCCACAAGGTGTTTCTTCGCAGTCGTCAGTTTCCAAGACCCTCGATACGGTTCCCATTTTTACCTTGCCACAGGTGACTTCGCTATGCGATCGCCTCATAAAGGAACGTGAAGATGAACTACGCCAGGAATATGACAGCATATTGTCATGCAAACTAGCAGGTGAATTATTAAGTCTAGAGCGCAGATTTATTTTCATTTCCAAATGACCGAGTAATTTGGTTTGTGGTTCCTTTTTTTCAGAACAATACGAAGCTTTTTTAAAGTTCAGTCATGATCAGCTATACAGTCGATTCCAGAGTACACCTATGAGTTGTAAGTTACAGTTACTGTTTTCGATTTTTTTTTCGGTCACCACTCGCCTTCGCAGTATTCCTGTGACGAACTCTCATTGATGAAGAGATAGTACAACGTTTTTTCTCTNACAGTCTTATCATCAAAGGACACAGCAAACAACATGGAGTTATTCCTATTCTGTAGTCGGGTGGGTCGCTGACTGCAGCTGGGGCCATGGAGGAGGCGAAACATTGATTGAACCCATCAGCTATGTCTTTTCGGGTTGTCGCAGACTCACCATTAGGCAAAACTAAGAAGTTCACTGATGGTTTGCAATCATGGGATCTTAGGTTATGTAGTTTTGAAAGTATTTTAGGGTGATTTTTATGCCTCAGTGCCTTAGCTTCTTTCCGAATGAGAGATTCACTCAGACGATAGTGTCAGACAGATGGTGCAAAGCATAAACTTGGAAAAGTCATTTGTCGAAGGAAAGCGCCGTTGCAACTTAGCATATTTGACTTTCAGGGAGGCAAGTTGTGAAGTCTATTTTTCTGTTCGTTCGTTCCATAATGGTCAATTTCGGGATGCAGCTGGCCATGTTATGATAGAATTCATCTGCAGTCGTCTGTGGGTCAGTCTCTAGGAAATAGCTTCCCCAGTCAAGTTGGCATGCTAGAGGGGAAAAGTGCTGCCAGTTAAGATTGGGTGAACGAGTTGTGTCAATAGGATGGTTAGGGATCCCATGATTGCAAACCGTCAGTGAACTTCTTAGTTTTGCCTAATGGTGAGTCTGCGACAACCCGAAAAGACATAGCTGATGGGTTCAATCAATGTTTCGCCTCCTCCATGGCCCCAGCTGCAGTCAGCGACCCACCCGACTACAGAATAGGAATAACTCCATGTTGTTTGCTGTGTCCTTTGATGATAAGACTGTTGAACGTCATTTAGCCAGTTTCGGCTTGAAATTTATAAACACTTGTCAAGGTCATACTGAAAGTTGGACCGGAGGATGCCCGACTACAGCGTATTCCATCAACAGAATTGTGGACTTCAGAATGGCACGAGCTAATACTTTTTAATGTATAAAGTGACCTAAAGTACAACTAGTGTACTGCTACAAAGCTGCAACTCCCGGGCTTCATTTGTCACCCGTTGCTGGCTGTGGTGGGTCGTTTTTATTCTACTTCTTGCGATTGTCATGGCTTGTGCCACTTTAAAAAGAGGTCAAAAATTCGACACATTGGACATTACTGCCGCAAAGCGGCGTAAGTCGGCTCCTATGGACGCTCGTTTGCTTTCAGTAGTGGTGTAACTGTTAACTGTTTGTCTTCGAGACCATCACCATTCGCACCCAGCGAACCAATAAAGCAGACGCAACTAAAACGGCGCATCAAAGAGGAAATTAAACGCCTTCAGCGCCGACGCCTTATACCACGGTTTTTGGGTACGCCCGCTCCACAACCTCAGACAACCTTCGTTGCTCCCAATGAAGATAGCACAGCCATCGCCTGCTGCAGTGGAAGTTTGAGTTCCATGGCATTGAGGTCCCCGCCACTGGACAGCCAGGATTCTGACAGTGACCAGTCGTCGCCGTTGCGCCTCATTGAATCCGCTTTTCCTAGTTTTCCTGCCGCTGGACCGGCTCCCGCATTACCTCAGCCACAAGGTGTTTCTTCGCAGTCGTCAGTTTCCAAGACCCTCGATACGGTTCCCATTTTTACTTTGCCATAGGTGACTTCGCTATGCGATCGCCTCATAAAGGAACGTGAAGATGAACTACGCCAGGAATATGACAGCATATTGTCATGCAAACTAGCAGGTGAATTATTAAGTCTAGAGCGCAGATTTATTTTCATTTCCAAATGACCGAGTAATTTGGTTTGTGGTTCCTTTTTTTCAGAACAATACGAAGCTTTTTTAAAGTTCAGTCATGATCAGCTATACAGTCGATTCCAGAGTACACCTATGAGTTGTAAGTTACAGTTACTGTTTTCGATTTTTTTTTCGGTCACCACTCGCCTTCGCAGTATTCCTGTGACGAACTCTCATTGATGAAGAGATAGTACAACGTTTTTTCTCTTGTTGTGATCAAGTTTCATGGGAATACGAACGCAATCATTTGGCTATTGGAATAGAAATTGTTGTTAAAAACAATGGAGTCAGTTGTTTGGCATCTGGTACAATCTGTTGTTTTAGATCCGTTTTAATGTGGTTTTCCATTGCAAATAAGGTGACCAGAACGAGTTGTCGGTACGGCTAAAAGTGTGGATTTTACACGGCAAAGGACAAATAGAGAAAGACTCACATTTTTGGGTTCTCGAAAAGGAAGTATAAGAAGTGATGTGTCAGGTTAAAACAGACACTTGCTGGCTGTCTGTGGAATTGACCGTTAAGAAAAGGAGAACTAGGACCACTGACAAGTTTTCGGTATCAAAGGCTATGGGATTATCGATACAAGTAAGGTGAATTGATGGCCACAGGCTAGAATTCAGGTTAAGGTCGCCAATCATTCAGGCGGTCTTCCATTAGGCTTGATCAAGGAAGAGCAAAAAGAAAGGTTAAGCTCCGTCTGAAGCATGATAACCTTACCCAAAAGTGGTACTTATTTGTACCGTAAACAGTAGTTTTTGAGATGTAAAATACCGTCCGGCCCACGTTCTTGGAGTAAGAAAAGTCACATGGGAACTAACAAACAAAGGATGCATCAAGAATGGGTGATGTACGATGTTTAGCCTAATAACAACTACGGGTTAAATGCATAGTATCGTAGTTGAGCATGGATCGTTTATATGTGGCTAAATGATCGCATCTTAGTTCACCGCTCCTATTTTTGTACACGTAACAATGGGAATAGCCAATCATCCATAATCTGCTCAACGGCCGAAAGGAAACAAGGAATCAGCTGATCATTGTCGAAGTTCATTGCTTTCCGAACCGTGGTTGTTGTGTGCAGATCGATGAAATCTAGTGAAGTCAGATAGACTGACAACTAAAAAAATGTTCTCGACCGAAAACGACTAACAGTGAAGGTATGTAGAGGAATGTAATGCCGAAATTGTCGTTATCGAAGTCTGCTAGTCACACACTTCCCTTACTCTAATGAATGGTAAAATCGATTATTTTGGAGGTTTCTGGCAGGGACTTTGATTCCAGTCGTTAGATTGGCAGATCTGCCGCACGAAGTAAAGCGCAAAAGCACGATTACATCTGTCTCCAACATTTTGCGGTTGGTTTATTGTTAGTTGTCGAGTTGTCCTTGGTTGCGGCGTTACCAACTGCAATAGTGAAAGACAGCAAATCAGTCGGGCTCCATCCAGAAATAAATGACGGGAAAGCTGACATCTTTGTTTGTTTCCTACAGCTACCAAGGTATTAGTCTTGACATGACTGCGCGGTCTGACATCGAGGGTGACGTTTGCGAACACGGCTGGATTTCACTGGTTTCAGTTTTGCACCAGCCAGATTTTGTCTTTCGCCAAATACTTGAAATGCGTCATACATGCACATGTCAACGCTCGATAACGACGAATTTCCTGGGCCTGAAAGTCACAGTCGACCAGACAGCTTTATTCCTTGCTTTTCATCGAAAAAAGTGTGCTGCCTAAGTCCAAGAAACTTGCAGGCATGGTTTTCACACATAAGTCTATGCAGTGAACCGTCAAGTTCATTCGAAGCGACCAACGAGAGATGTTCTTGTTCAACTTTAGCAAATAGCTAGATAAGAAATCCGGTGGTCTTTGCGGCTACCCATATGTTTAATTTTGAATGTTATTGATGATGATTTTCTCTGAGTTGGTGATCCTATAAGGTAGGAAGCAAAATTTAAGCATCTTAGTGGAACTGAACTGTTGAATGCACGATACATTATCCACTCTACCTCATAGTTTAATAAAGTCGGTGTCAGAGAGCGACGTTGGCGAAATTCGAGTCACAGGAAGTTTGGTGATTCTTCGCTGTGAATGCGAACTTGCGCCTGTTTTGGCCATTAGTATGCTCCACACAGTCTAGTTTACTTTTTGCGTATCCTATTCCTTGAAAGTATGCCGCAAAGCTGCTGCGTCCGGGAGCCGAGCGCTGCATGGGAGCCAATTTTCGCTGAATGGACAAATGCCCTTTGTTGTCGTTGGATCCAACGGATTTCGTCAGTCTACTCAAGATCATTCGTCTTTCCACGCTCGATGCGTCTCACCACAAATTTTAGTCCGTGTTACCCTTTGTTCGATTTGTCCCGTTTGCCAAGTGATTTGCTGCAGTGTGACCACCAACACTAATTCAGCTTCGTAGATCCGCAGATGGGATCATCATCATTATCCTTCGGCGTTAAACAGCAAGGCAAGCCTCACTGACCGCTGCCGTTCCCCAGAGTTACACGTTTATATAAAGAGTGAATATCTAACGGGAACAGGCAGTGGATCTACACAAGCGGGAGAAGATAAGATGCTGCTGCAGCCAACACACGAAATACAGTCTAACGTGTTTTCAATCATTCTGATTCGATAGAAAATGACAGCACGATCGCCGCTGTTCGCGGTTCACATCCATATCCTTAAGTGTCTCCAGCCAGCTAGTTGGGAATATCTTGACGAGACGTTTGGCGCAGTTA
>LUCM01002662.1:104704-136710 GCA_008360955.1 Fasciolopsis buskii | reverse complement strand
CACCTTCGGTGCATTCAAACATAGTATCACCCGCAATGCAGGACTGGAAATCAGCCACAGAACAATTATGCAAACCTTATCCAGCTTTGCTCTAAAGCCCCGTTCTCGAGAAATCACATTGCCTGTTAAGAAGGTATGAGCGAAATCACATTGCATTTTATGTTTGGTTTCCGTTTTCCGTGTCTGCACTGTGACTTCTTAGCCTGAATTTGATCTTTCCTTGCGCACGACTCTCGTATGTCCAGAAAGATATGAAACAAATAAACCTTCCAAGAGACTAGAGGTCGCTCTCACCCCCTGTCACCTCGATAAACATTGACAGCATTTCCCGTGCATCATCGATGTAAAAAGTTGATATTGAATTGTATATGCATCTCGAAAGTCGGGGAATATGCATTATCATGATTATTATTGATATTCTTCCAAACAAGGGTCTTACCAATGTCCTGATGGCATCTCTCCATCAGCTGTTCTTAGTTGTGGCCCTAACCTATCTTTGCTGCTGCTCAACCTCTTCACACTTCTGATTATCTCTGGTGTAGTTCTGGTCAACTGGAAGCACTTTGTAATAACCCCTATCCATTAGAAGGGGTCTCTGCATTATATGTTCAATTACCGTCCCATCAAGCACGCCTGTTATCTCCGGGGTTATGGAGCAGGTGGTAAAACGATCTATCGTGGACCACCTTTTAGCCTCCAACCTCCTTGGCCCGAAACAGCACGGACTCCTCCAATCTCGTTCTTACTTCACCTGTCAACTTGGCTTCCTGAACCTTCCAACTAACCTAGCGAACAGGGCATGGCATTCGCAGTCATCTACCTCGATATATCTAAGGCCTTTGACCGTGTCCCTCATCTGTGCCTTTAATCCAAAGTGAGCTCTTTTGGCATCACCGATCGTCTCCTATCCTGGCTCTTGTCTTAAGTAACCGAAATATCACAGGTGGTCTTCATTGACGGCATTGCCTCCAATCCCAGACCTGTCGCTAGTGGCGCCATACAGGGCAGAGTGCTCTGTCCCCTGTTTTCCTTATGCACGTTAATGTTTCGCTATATTCAATAGTTGATTTCCGTGTATGAGCAGAATTTTTATTTGTGTTCATCGCCAGGCAAAACTCGCCAAATGATTATTCACGCGACTAACTCCGCAAGACCCTCCACAGTTGGGAACAATTAGACATTGCTCCGCAGTACTTAATGACCTAGTGAGTGAAGCCCAAGACAGAGCAAAAATCTTCGAAACGAAGATTATCTAATTTAATGGATCATGTTAACCATTTCGAGCGCGCTATCTAAAAGCTTGCATCCCTTTTCCACCTCAGCGATCCCGAAACACGGCTGGATAAGCATAACCTGCTGGCTGCCGGCAAATTCCTGAGTGTGCTGGCGTTCGAAACACCGAGTAGAGTGGATAGGTCATGCAACGTTGTTATCTCCGACATCCCTGATCTTATTCCTATGAATGGCCTTAGAGGTCAACTCGTGGCAGCTGGCGGCATGGCGCAAATACCATGTTTAATGACGAGGCTGCGGAAGCGGACATAGCGTCATAATTGCCCCCTAATGGTGCGGTTCCAAACAAAAATTATAGCGAAGCTATTCGTCAGCGGGCAATGCGTTATTACTGCAACTACACCGTTTAAAAAAAATAACCATAGACAAAACACCCCACCAGAGGGAAATTTTTGCCAACACTTCGCACGACTCCAGTCACACGCGCGTTATTTCCAAGATGCCACCACCAAGCAATGCACGGCCCGTTACAGCGGAGTCGCCTAAAACGGGCGTTATGTCTCCAAAACATTCACCCGTTCTTCGAAAGATTGTTTTCTTTCTCACTCAATTGGTCAAGCACATAAGTTGATGTCACAAATGATCGTTCTAATTCCGCGGTGTGATTGCACATGGTAACACGTTCATTAGGAGCTTGTCTTTGAATTGAAGTTTTGGTAATATATATCCGGTTTTTTGTCTTAACAGAGTATGATATTGCTTTGGAAAATTAGATTTAGTTATACAGTCTTCCAAGAATCGAATATGACCTCTAGCCAGTGCCAGTTTCGTACGGAACTTAATATATTTATTGAGCTCTTTCAGTACAGCCGGGTCCTTGTCTTGTTTAAATTTCTTGAAAATTGCCATTGAGCAAATTGAGAAAACACAACTTGGCAAACAAGCTCGTTTTCGGTGATTCGTACTCATGCCACTACATCGCTATATATATATCTTGACAAAAATATTCCACTGTAGGAAAGATTGGATTTGTCAGATGCAAGTATGAGTGGGGAAAGCAACATACTCGCGTAAAAACGCCACGTTCGTACAGGAATCTGAGATTAAAAAAGAGGTCATTCCTTCCCCTCATACTGTCAGAGACCTGGGTTTGCATTACTCCAGCACATTCAACTTCTCAGAACACACCCGGATACAAGTTGCAGAAGCTAGGAAACTAATTGGGATGGTGAACAGAACATTTAGAAACCAGGAAAGCAAGTTGTTAATATATAAAACGCACGTAAGACGTATCCTGGACAATTGTTCCATCGTGTGTTCTGACATGCGGCAGAGTGACGGACTCGAAATTGAGAATGTACAACGAAAATTCACAAAACGACTTCTGGGCTACCATTCCTCGCTAAACTACATGGAACGCAGTCAAATCTTGGTCGCCTAAGTTTGACATTCCATTGATCGTGGTCAAGTGTGAGGCGCTGGCGTCGAAGGACGAGTATATGGTGAGTGAAATGGGGACATCGTGGATGTTTACTAAGCCAAGGGCCCTGGTATAACTCTTATAGAAAATTTAAAATTCTGCAAACAGGGCGTTCTCAAAGCGAATAAAGCCAGAGGGGTGATTCAAAGTTCAGGTCAACGAAGTCCTGCAAGAAACTAGGATGGTTCAGCCCCTTAAAGCAACTGTCTCAAAACCGTACACGGAATATTGTGCTCAAGCCTGAGCGCTGTATCTAAAATTGGATATAAATTGCACAGAAAAATACGGAAGCCGACCAACCGGGTGACGGCTGGCTAGAGAGGCAAAAGCTACGGCTAAAACCAGCTACGGCTAAAACTGGGAGCTTTATCCCTGGGACGCTAGCGCACGCGCAGTGATCTAACTGAGACGGTCAAAATAGTTGAGAGCCTTTCAGGTATATAACCTGGGAAGGTGATCATTTTTATGCAAGAGGGCTTAGCTTGAGATTGCAGCTCAACCAAACAAGGCTTCAGAGGATAGTTATGTTCTTTGCCAATGGGGTATATCCACAGTAGAACCGAATGCGAGAACATGTGCTTATATCGAGATTGCTGATGGGTTTAAGGAAGCCCTGAATGTCTGCTGGGTGGCAGTATACCCAGAGATTGAGCAATAAGATTCGGGCGAGGATACAAAATATATTTTTTGCATGTGATGCTGCACTTGATGCTTTAGATTTCAGAAACACGCAGTTTAAGAGTCTAGAGCCACCTGTCCGAAAGCACCCTAATCTGGACCTGCGAGTGGTTGGAACTGCACGCTGAAGTGAACTGAACTGAACTAAGGCGCGCGATTTGGTTTTGGCGGGAAGACCTGGTTTTCTTTGTCCCATTATGCTCCTTTAGATAACTTTTTGGATTTTTCATACGGCTTCTGGGTTTTCCCTTGCAAGACATAGAGGATGAGCGTTGAAAATACTGGCTTAGTTACACGTCATACGCTAGAAAGCGCTCCAGCGACAGTAGTCCACAAAACCCGCCAGTTAGGGTCTCCACAGTCCTACAAAAAATGCTGTGAGTTATTGCGTGCAAGTTCTTTGGTTTTCCAATGATTTGTAGATACTTTCCTTTTTTCTTGTTACGCGGTAGTTTTTCACAGAAAAGTGTTACCGTTGAATCACTCGTTCACCCCGCCTCATCTTGAGGCAATTTACCATGCTTTCGCGGTGGACATTTGCTGTATTCTAACGCAATTTGGCGCTTCAGACTTCCATGCTACCCTGCTTCTGAGGACGCTTATGCTGCGGACTTGGAAATGTATTTTCATATCTGCAGTTGAGTGTTCGGTGTCCTCGAACCGGATTGGCTCGTTTCAGTCTGTCTTGGTTCGTCCACCGAGAACGCCAATCTGATTGGTCGAAGTAAACGTCCATCGTAATGCGTAGATAAATGGACTATCATTTGTTAACGGTTCTCGGTCCACCCATGTTAAAATCTAAACTCCAAGCGTGGAAAAATATCCTTGGTCAGTGGCCAGGTTTACTCTTCAAAACGTTAGAAGTAGCTGTTAACGCATGTATTCGGACGTAGCTTTTGTCTTTATATTTAATATGTTGTGATTAACTTAGTGGTATTATTCGAAGATTGATGGGTGACGTTGCTGATAGCGGACGAATTACCGATCTTTTCCCGGAAGTTATCTAAAGTGATAGGCATTGATCTCTTTCAGGTAGTTTACCTCATTTGCTTATTGCGATGCAAGCCTTAAATGATTTAGTCAGTTTCTGCGTTTATTTTTATGTGCATTCAGTTTTGTTGCCCACAGTAGGGCGTTATGTAATTTTTTTTAGATTTTACTTAGTGCCATGAAGTTGATGTCATTAGTTTAGTTAAGTTCACCAACAAGCTGATTTCACAGCATGCGTTTGTTTGTGACGGATCGTTTTAGCAGCCTTCGTCTTCGAGGAAGAGGCATGACCCATGGCTCCCAGGGTCCATATGCTGTCGGAAATGGCGAAAGAAGAAAATAATGAGTAAGAAAGAGAAAATAAACTGCACAGAATTTACCGTGCACGCTAGTTTCCCCACTCCCAATCTCTACGTCATTGGCTATCCACTGCGATCCATGATTCCTCTGTGGGCTTTATACTGTTCGTCTACCCATACCGAAGTAGAGAGTTGACTCAGAAGACCCTTCGCTTAACCTTAGAACAAATGGTCTAACTCACGGGGCCGTCCGGCGATCTGAGGATCACATAAGACCCTGGGAACCGCCGACTGCTTAGTTCATGCCCGGGATGCCTCCTCTCCCACAGATGCCGATGAGCAGGCAGCCGTGGGCTTCGTGCACGGTCCAGGACAACAGAGAGTGCCGAACATGCGACTTCGCATTAGCACTTTAGTGGAAGCACCTCGTCCACCAGAAGGGAGCTGGTAGAACTTCTTTAGTAGAGGCTAATTAAGACGCAAGTCATTGGGGAGCATTTCTAGAGGCATTGAGGGTGGGCAGCCGACTCGGACCCTCAGACACCCATCCTCGACCATGCTGTCGCAACGAGACTACACCTTGACGTGGTGTGACGGCTTGCATGCCTCCATGATCCGACGAGCTATACAGGATGACTTATCTCAAGCCGAAGATTCGATCATGCCTGGAACGTCAATGGGTAGAGGCCTGACGAAGTAGTCTCCTGGTCCTCCAAGTTGGGGGTTGATCTGAGTTAGCAGCTCAGTCGTAAAAACGAGTGGAAGACTAATTGATCCAAGTAGATGGGCGCCCACTCAGCTGTACACCGCTGCCTTGCGGTCAGGTTCTTGTCAGAACCAAAGGCTTTGGTTTAGAACCCTAGTCGTTCCTCTGCTTAGCGGCTGGACTCCCTAGCAGTACCCGTCCATTATTCCCCATGAGTTACACGCCTACAAATAATTCCATACCGCATCGGTCGTTGCGCAGGATAATCAAGACTGCGCTGCCCATTGCATCGAGCGCAAGTGGGGTGGGTAGTGATAAGTATGCTGCTGCTCAGAGTTCCCTCTCTTTTATTCAACCTGTCTCTTCTGTCTCCAACCTAATCTGTTTGCCCCTTCTGCCTACCCATAGTATCTCCATTGATAACGCCCGATACTCGCAACGGTTTATTGTCAAGTAGTGTAGTAGGTGGTTTTCAGTCTGTTAGTTCACATTTTCTCAAGCCTCGTCAGCCTCTGAATCTCGGCTCGTTCAATGTGCGCACTTTAATGCAGGCTGACCAACAGGCGTGTTTGGCTGTGACAGTAGACTCACTTTCGATTGATGTCTGCTGTGTGACTGAAACACGAATTCAGGATTCGAATAGAGTAGAGTAATTCAACTGGCTGCGCCAGACGTCTCGTCAAGATATTTTCTTCGCACTTCAGGAGACGAAGCAGCTCAAGCTGTGGGTCAACGTGGTGTAGGAATAGTGTTGAGTGAGAAGGCTGAAGCAGCCCTTCTAGACTGGATCCCAGTCAACAGTCGCTTGTGTGCCATGAGACTGCAAGGATCAGTTGGCGTCCAAAAGGATAATAGTGTTAAGCGTAGTTTATTTTTTATCTCAGCATACGCTCCAACAGACTGCAACACTGACATGGAGAAAAATGAGTTTTACGATAACCTCGTCACCCTTGTTCGGAAGAGCAAGAGCTCTGACATTGTATTGGTAGCAGATGACTTTAATGCACAAGTTGGAAAGCTGAGTGCATCGGAGTTTTGCTTAGGCGGGCGATGCGCCTTGCCTGCACAGCGAACAGACAACGGAGTAAGAGTTCTCCGATTCTGTGCAGATAATCATTTATTCCTATCTAGTACGGATTTCCGACACAGTTCGCGTCGCACTGCGACGGAGCGTTCTAACTCGACAGGTACACTAAGTCAGATTAACCACATTGCAGTTAGCTACCGTTGGCGCGGTTCTGTCCAGAACTGTAGATCATACTGGACCACGTACGTCGAATCGGACCATGCGTTAGTTTCAATGCGATTTTCGCTGCAGCTGAATGGTCATCGACGCAGGCCACAAATGCGATTGGCTGTCGGACGTTTGTCTGATTCGGCTGTTCGCAACAGCTACGAACAGAAACTATCCGAGGAACTAAGAACTGCGACCAGTGGCAATGTAGACGACCATTAGGATCAAATTAAGCAGGCGATGCATTTGGCGGCGAATGGAGCAAAAACGCGAGCTGCCTAACTGCAAGGAAATGAATAAAATGCGTCGGCAGTTGCAGCGTCAGTTGACCATAAGCCTTAGGAAGGATCGCGAAAGCTGGTGGGTTAAGGTAGCCGAAGAGATGGAGGGATCGTCCGCTTCAGGTAACAGTCAAAGACTGTTTAAGCTTATACGCGACAGCGGTGGGCGAGAACGGTGAACTTCGGTTAGTGAAGTCGTGTGCGACAGGACTGGAGAGCTCATCCATGGTAGATAGGAAAAACTGGACCGTTGGGCAGAGCATTTCAAGGATCAGTTTAGCTGGCCATGCGCTATCGTATCTAGTCCGACGCCTGGAGCTGTTAATCCTTGTGATGTGTCAATTGATCCCCCAACGGAAGTGGAAGTGGAGTCGAATATTCGGCTTCTGAAGAGGGGAAAAGCTGCCGGTCCCGACGAACTTCCCCCAGTTCTTTTCAAGTTGGGTGGAGAGGTGCTGATGAAATCACTTACCTCCTTGCTCCGTGATATTTGGAACGGGGATCGTATCCCGCTGTCGTGGGGTGAGTCACTGATTATACCCATCTTCAAGAAAAGCACTCGGAGTGACTGGATTCGTTTAATTCCGATAGTTACTAAGGTGTTAGCTTCGATAATGCTGCGCCGTTTGACACCGATTCGCGAGAGTGATATCCGCGAACAACAGGCCGAATTTCCTTCAGGTCGAGGTGGTATCGACCAGATATTAACTCTTCGACAGATACTCGAAACGCGCCACGCGGACCGCCGCCCAACGTTCGTAGTGGTGCTTTCGACTTCGTGGATCGACCAGCACTATTCAGTGCTCTCCACCGGAAGAGTATACCAACGAAGTTCGTAAACATGTTGCGAGCACTGCACTGGCATACCTATGGTCACGTAAGGGTATACGGTGAACTGCCAAGTTCATTTGAAACGACTAGTGGCGTTCGACAAGGGTGTCCCATCTCTCCATTCCTGTTTAAGTTCGTCATGGACGAGGTAATGGAAGATGCTTCAGGTGGTCTTCAGAATGTGGGAGTCGAATTGGGAAATGGACGGGAGCCGTGTGATCTAAATTACACGGATGACGACGTTGTGTGCCTTTTCGAGTCTGCGGACCATGCATAAGATGCACTAGACAGACTGTCGAGTTCGGTTGCTCGGTTTGGCTGTGGTTTGCACCTTCAAAGTGCTAAGTACTGTTGCAGGACTGGACGACAGTGGTGCCGAACTTGATACTGGATGGAGAAGGACTAATGATTGTGGACCGCTTTACTTACCTTGGTAGCTGCATGTTGAACGATGGTAGTTCGGCAGTGGAGGTAAATACGCGTATACTGAAAGCTCGAGCTCCTTACGCTGGGCTGAAGCATTTGGGGCGTCGGCCTGATATTTCACTGAAGTTGAAAGGTCGTGTGTACTGTGCCGCAGTGAGCTCAGTTCTGTTGTACGGTTGCGAGACGTGGAGTATGCTTGTGGGAGATGTTCGTTGGTTGGAGGTTTTCGACCACCGATGTTTACGTAGTGTGGCTAGGATTGGATGGAGTGACCGGGTGAGTAATGTGGAGGTCAAGAATCTAATACTAGGTGCCGGTTCTCAGAATGCCTTGTTTCAGCATATGCAACTTAATAGACTGGGCTGCTTGGGTCACGTGTTGCGTATGTCCAACACTCGTCTACCATATCGTGTCCTATTTTGTGTTCCTCCCAAGGAGTGGATGAAGCCGTGTGGAGGTCGGCAGATGACGTGACAACGGGTAATGAGAAAATGTACAGCGAATCTGGGTAAAGTAGTTGTCTCACGTCCTGTTGTTGGTTGGGGTTCGAAAGACCCGTCAACTAGTTGGCTGGATACACTGAAGGATATGGCAGTGAATCGCGAACAATGGCGATCGTGTTGTCATTTTCAGTGGAATCAGAATGGTTGAAAACACGTGTGTTTGTACAGTTAGATTGTGTTTCGTGTGTTGATTGCTGCAGCATTCTTATCTTTTTCCACCTTGGGTATTCATTCTTTTTATAGAAACATGTGACTCTGGGAAGAAGACAATGGTCAGTGAGGTTCGCCTCATTGTTTAACGTTGAACGATGACGATGATGAGTCTTAGTGATCGATCGATGGCACGACAAAGTATTTAAAAACATTGAGCGATAAAATGACTCGTGCAGACCTAGGTAGACAACCGCGGCGGGTCGAGGAATATGGTATGACTGATTGCCACAGCCCTCATTCGAATTTTGTTCTTTATTGTTCCGCAGCCTATTATTCATTGTTTCTCTATCGTATTGTTCCAAACGGTGTATATAATTGTTCGCTTCTACTGCAGCGTTACCATTGTCACAGCTGCTGAGGTAACTGAAATGGTCGACAGCCGTTAGTTCCTCTCAGTCCGATGTCAAGTTCTGGACCACTGACGTCCAGTCTTGTTTAAGATGTAAAGCATATATGAAATGGAGCTACAGTGCATGCTGTACGCCTTCCATAGATTCGAACAAGCACGATGTCGCCTGCGTAATCTGTATCACACGGCTTCTCACCACTTACCTGTTCTGCACCTGCTTGGTGATGAGCTCTTAAAGGACCCTCTGTTGCTTCGTCTGTGACAAAGTTGAACAAAAATTGAGAGATAGGGCACCCTTTTTGAACACCGCTGGTCGTTTTGAATGAACATGTCAGTTTGCCGTGTATAGATGTGCGAATACAATACTCGCAGCAGGTTCACGAACTTCGCTGGGTTGCGCTTCTGACGGAGAGGACCGAATAGCACCGTTCGGTCCACCGAGCGTCTGTCTGATACCCGTGTTTTCATGAAATATTGGGCCAAGCTTTCAGACAACTTAAAATATGTTCCTGTCAACAATCAAAATGAGCGCATCTGCTTCGATCGGTTGTTTTTCCACTGGATTTACCGACTGATTTTCTACCGAAAATCTGCCGCCACCTTGGGCTACCAGGCGGCTGATTCGTCAGGCCCCCATCCATTCATCTTCTAGACAAGGTCGTATCTTCGTCTTGGGATAGGCTACCCTGTGTAGCTCATTGGGTGACGGGGATGTGAAAGCTGTCCCACCACGTCTAGATACAATCTTATTGCAATGAGATAAGCACTTTTGAGATTGTCTTAATGATTGTATCGTATTCGGCTTTGCTATCAGTCGGGCGATTCTTTAAATAATGAGTAGACATCTGATTTCGTAAATTCATTAGTATCTTGACTATGGTTTTGGACAAGTTGACCTCAAGATTTGAATAATCAATCGCACATAAAAAGTGAAAGTGACTATTGAAGTGCGAGTTATCACACGGGAATTTAATGTCGCCCGACTCGTTACCACATCTGACTTACCTGAACCTTGCGTGGTTCTGTGTCATTGTAAATTCCATTCACGGTTGTCAGCCCCCTCTATCCTCTATAGTGAAGCCCAGTGGCTATGGGGAGTGCCTCTTCTGCCGCCTTCATGCATGGGAGATCACAAAGGACAGTAAACACCACGTAAGTTTGCTTATGGTACTGCGAAGTAACAAGCGTGGCATGCCATTAAATAAGGTCATAAGTCTTTGTTTCCTTTAGAGGGCTTGTATCCTATCAGAGGCTTAACAGTGGAACTTGTCGATCACCGGCCTCTGGTCTGGAATGGAAAGACAAACTAGAATTCCGGTTATTGACTTTCAGCGTTTAGTGGCTGCTGCTGCCTTGCATACCAAGTCCTCCGATTAAGTGCTCGAGGTAGGAACCTCTAGAATGGTGCTCAACTTTGATCAGGGACAACCGGATATTACCGAGCTCACAAATGAATTATGCATCCCTCCATAATCCAATGTAGACCCGTGCTTCATTGCTCGGTTCATACGCCCTTCGGACGATGCCAGACATTCAGTACAACCCACTGCCTCAAAAACCAATGAGCATTCTGTTATTCTTCGTACCTCGTCCGTGATTGGTTTAGAATGAGAGTTTAGTCATTTCTTCGAGATCGGCTGCCAATGTGCCGGGTGCCAATCAATCACTTTTCCCTTCTTACTCCATCACGAGAATGCAGCAGAAATTGGGGCGCAGAACACTTTGTCGCATTTCGAAAGATGTTCATTACCGTTGCCGACTTAGAACCCGAGACACCCGCTTCCGACTGTACCAAGGCGTTCAGATGGCTTACTAAATTACGTCAAATTTTCATGGTGGTCAATTCGTTGCGTTTGAAAGGGATTGAAATTAAGTGCTAGTAATGTTCAAGCTGGGGACGTTTACCATCCTCCCAGTTGTTTGTTGTCCATTTTCAGGTAGATTTTATTGCTGATCAGCTAGCTGTCCCTTTAAGCATCAGGGCCAGATCCACCCGTGGGTTAGCCAGTGATCTTGCACAGTTGTATCAGGATTTCACCGTAATTCTCTACGAGCAGTGATAGAAATTAAAGTTCCAAAAGTATCTAAGTGGAGTGATTTGTGGCAAGCAAGTCATATGGAAAGACTTTATTGTTCGCCACAGTAGTAGCTGATTACTCTAAGGACTTTTGGTTTTTTTTGCTATTTGCTTTGTAATTAAATGTTGTGAAAGCATTACATTGCATGTTGCTTGACATAGAATGAGAGTTCGTGCAACGGGCCGTTCACTAAGTTGCATGCTATCTATGTTTACTTCATTTTCCTCTAGCTGATTTCAGCGACCCTCCAGGGTTGCCAGTTTCCCCGTCACCGAAGACCGCCGACAGCTCTGAGGGCAAACCCGTCCTTCCTTCAGCGCCGAGAGCTGTTCAATTATTTGATGACAAGGAGCAATTGATTGTGAGTTATTTCCACGTGGTTCCGTTGAGGTTAACTTGCTGTTAGGCGATTGTTATAAACCTCAGCCAATCACATCTTATTAGCAATGGGGAATTCACAATCTTCAAAAATGACTCGAGGAAACCCAGTGAATGAACAAGAAATGGAGGACCTTCATTTCGGTTGTGTTTCATGTCGGATGAGAGGCAACTGCACACAAGTGGCGATTTACTTATGTAGATTTTCCTACCGATTTTGAGGGATAGCTACAGGCACCACTCGGAGCAAAAAGACCATTAGTCTTCTTAGTTCTGTCGGTTACTGATTACCGTCCAACCACTTTTAAGAGACTTTTAGTCAAAATTCTTACATCTTTTAATGGAAGTATTGGAATAATGGTAAGTAAATTTATGTCGTCGATTTGTCGGTAAGAAGGTTTAAACCTTATAAAGACATCGAAAATTTGGTAGGTAGTAATGGTGGTTTCTAAGTTTGACAGGGCAAAGCTGCATGCTGCTAAGTGTGTCCCTGAGTTGCGGAAAGGGGAAGGCCTGGCAAGCGTTCGCCCTAAATATACCACAGGAGCCCGCTGGTAGCACTGTGACTAGGCAAGTGTGGCCCGCCGACTAAATAAGGCCATTTCCCCTTCCATGTTCCACTCTCACGGCTAGGTCTTCTAGAAGAGGCACTATGAACCGATCAGCTGGCCACCGGCTCGTCTGGAATGATTCTGTTGCCTTTCAGAACGCACTTGGCTTCGCTAAGGCTAGAGGTACATCCTCGAATAGAAAAGACGTTTGAATTGGCCTACCGGGTATTACAGCAGTCCAGAACGCATACCATACAATGATAATAATAATAATAATAATAATAATAATAATAATAATAATCTTCGGACGAAAGCTTCTTGCTCTTCCCTCGTTTGTAAAAGCGACCTCGCACCGTGCACAACTGTTTGTTCCTCTAAAGACAACCCTTTCTACCCGATTTTCTCACATTCTTCGGGAGCCGTAATCAGCCATGTTGTTGGTAGTGTAATGGGAAGGTCTGCCTCTGTCCCCTCGCGTTCTTCCTCAGATAGCATCCAAATCTTACTGAATCCACTGCCGCTTGCTGATACACTTTCTCACCTTCAGACTAGCCATATTCAAGTTTGAAACACTGATACGTTTAGGTCAGCTGGGGTACTTAGCCCGTTCACTGGAAACCCTAGCTATCAGTGTTTTGTATCTAAGACACTTGCATTCAAGACTCCGGCTGTTGCCCTATTGATTTTCCCATCTAGACCTTCCAAAAATTTTCATCTGTGCTTTTCTGGGGACCCTGATGCCGTGGCTTCTGGTTCCGCTGGCGCTGGTGGGGCTCCCAGTGAACGGGCTAATGCTAGACTACGTCTGAATCGTAGTTGACAGTCGGCTATACACAGTGAGCCTTAGCGGTTTGTGAAAGGTGAACAGTCTTCCTGATAGATGCAACTTGTTTGTTGTCTCAGCACACGCGCCACCAGATTGCAGGCCAGATGCAGTCAAGGACACTTTCGGTCAAAACCTGCACGAAATCCTACGAACAACAAGAGGGAAGGGTGTTATCGCGATTTTGGCAGGGGATAGGAATATATATATTGTACAAATCTGGATACATGTAGTGCGGCGTCGAAATCATGGCGAAGGTTAAAACATTGAACGAAAAAAGGAAATGAAAAAGAAGTAATGTGTATGCTTCACGGCACATGTTAGTTCTTCTATTCCCTATCTTCCATGGTTGCTCTGTGCGCTTAATACTACGCGGTTGCCCAAACTGAAGTGGAGAGTTGACTCAGGGCACCATACCCAGAGCACCTGACCAAATGGTTTAACACACAAGGTAGCAGAACGATTTGAGTGTTGCGTAACCCACAGAGGACCAGTGACTGATTGTTCAGTTCATGCACCATTCTCATGGGTTAGACATCCTGGGTGCCCAGCGCACCCCTTCACCACGGTGAGCAGACTACCGTGTGCTTCATACGCTGCCTGTGGCTAGCTTGGAACCAAGGTTTAGCCAACTCCCTGAGACCGATTATCAATGATTGAATGACGCAAATCTAGAAGGCCCGTTTGATCTTTATTCATGTCGTCCTTTAAACGGGGAGCGGTTGTTGGCTCTGTGTTTAACCCGTCGATTGTTTCTCACTAGCATAAACTTCATGCATTCCAATCGCCGGTGCGCCACCTGGCGTCTAACCTTGTCGAGTTAGCGGTAGACCCGAATCAGCCACACCACTATTGGCTACAGATGGCGGGGCTGTCTACAAGACTGTCGGTTGTAGTGCTACACTCCCCTCGACTCCGACCACGCGTGTTTGCACTAAGCTGCCCATATGTTTTGGTGGGCACTCATAGTGCACGAAGCAGCATCGGATAGATTGAGACAGTCTATCTGATCTGACTCGTTTATTAGTCTTTCGAAGCACACTGGTTGAAAAGGTAGGATTGCCTTCTTTCACAGTTTCAACGAGCACTGGTCACCTGTCAAGAATGCCTTGCATTCTGTTGGCTTAGTGAGTTGTGGCCTAACCCGTCGCGTTGTGACACCCTGGGTTTCTGCTAAATTTCTGCACCTTCCTGACGCACGCCAGTCCATCCTGCCTGGTAGTGAATATAATGAAGAACGGCCAGTAACGAGACGTGAACTCATTGCAAGCTTGTTTAGGGATCGCGAGACCTGTTGGTCTCAATGAACTTTGGAGATGAAACACGCTAGTCCTATGGGAAATTTCTTCAAGCTGTTTCACCTCATCCGAGCTGCCGGTGGGAAAGCATTAGATGTGAACGAAACGATATGTGAAGTTAACGGTTCGCCTGTCTACCACCAGCAACGATGTCTTGTATGCTGGGCGGAGCACTTCCAAACACAATTTAGCTGACCGTCAGCTTTAGCTCCCCCTGTAGCTATTCCACCGTGCGTCCGGTAGTCTGTTACAGCAGATCCTCAAGGAAATCCGTCTTAGGACGTCCTAACATCGGGCTCCAATAACCTTTTACCTCTCTTTTATTCAACCTGTCTCTTCTATCTCCAACCCAATCTTCTTGCTTCCTCTGTTTACCCATAATTTCCCTACTGATAACACGCCCGATACTCACAACGGTTCACTGTCAAAGTGGTTTTCAGACTCCCAGCCCATATTTTCTCAAGCCCCGTTAACCTCTGAATCCCACCTCCTTTCATATGGCGAAGGCTACCCAAGAGCAGTGTTTAGCTCTGACCATCGTCTCACTTTCGTTTGATGTCTGATGCGTCAACTAACTGCGTCTAATGACTACTCAGGATACGTCGTGCACACTTCAGAAAACTATGCAATCCAAACTGTCGATCAGCGCGCTGTATCACTGATTTTACTCATCTTCAAGAAGGACACACAGTGACTGCAGGAATCATCGTGGGATCAGTTTACTTCCGATAGTTACTAAGATGTTAGCTTCGATAATGCTGCGCCGTTTGACACCGATTCGCGAGAGTGATATCCGCGAACAACAGGCCGAATTTCCTTCAGGTCGAGGTGGTATCGACCAGATATTAACTCTTCGACAGATACTCGAAACGCGCCACGCGGACCGCCGCCCAACGTTCGTAGTGGTGCTTTCGACTTCGTGGATCGACCAGCACTATTCAGTGCTCTCCACCGGAAGAGTATACCAACGAAGTTCGTAAACATGTTGCGAGCACAGCACTCGCATACCTATGGTCACGTAAGGGTATACGGTGAACTGCCAAGTTCATTTGAAACGACTAGTGGCGTTCGACAAGGGTGTCCCACCTCTCCATTCCTGTTTAAGTTCGTCATGGACGAGGTAATGGAAGATGCTTCAGGTGGTCTTCAGAATGTGGGAGTCGAATTGGGAAATGGACGGGAGCCGTGTGATCTAAATTACACGGATGACGACGTTGTGTGCCTTTTCGAGTCTGCGGACCATGCATAAGATGCACTAGACAGACTGTCGAGTTCGGTTGCTCGGTTTGGCTGTGGTTTGCACCTTCAAAGTGCTAAGTACTGTTGCAGGACTGGACGACAGTGGTGCCGAACTTGATACTGGATGGAGAAGGACTAATGATTGTGGACCGCTTTACTTACCTTGGTAGCTGCATGTTGAACGATGGTAGTTCGGCAGTGGAGGTAAATACGCGTATACTGAAAGCTCGAGCTCCTTACGCTGGGCTGAAGCATTTGGGGCGTCGGCCTGATATTTCACTGAAGTTGAAAGGTCGTGTGTACTGTGCCGCAGTGAGCTCAGTTCTGTTGTACGGTTGCGAGACGTGGAGTATGCTTGTGGGAGATGTTCGTTGGTTGGAGGTTTTCGACCACCGATGTTTACGTAGTGTGGCTAGGATTGGATGGAGTGACCGGGTGAGTAATATTGAGGTTAGGAATCTGGTATTGGGAGCCACTTCTGAGAATAGCTTGTTTCAGCATATGAAATTTAGTAGACTACGCTGGTTGGGTCACGTGTTGCGTATGTCCAACACTCGTCTACCATATCGTGTCCTATTTTGTGTTCCTCCCAAGGAGTGGATGAAGCCGTGTGGAGGTCGGCAGATGACGTGACAACGGGTAATGAGAAAATGTACAGCGAATCTGGGTAAAGTAGTTGTCTCACGTCCTGTTGTTGGTTGGGGTTCGAAAGACCCGTCAACTAGTTGGCTGGATACACTGAAGGATATGGCAGTGAATCGTGAACAGTGGCGATCGTGTTGTCATTTTCAGTGGAATCAGAATGGTTGAAAACACGTGTGTTTGTACAGTTAGATTGTGTTTCGTGTGTTGATTGCTGCAGCATTCTTATCTTTTCCCACCTGTGTAGGTTCATTCCCTGTTCCCGTTGGATCTTCACTCTTTTTATGGACATATGTGACCTTTGGGAAAGGACAATGGTCAGTGAGGCTCGCCTCGTTTAGCGCTGAACGATGTCGACGATGACGATGATATCCTCTGACAGGTAGTAGAGGATCGTTTAACTTTCTCGAAACCAGCGACCAACTCTTTCTCCCAGTGTTTTTTCTGTTGCTAAGTCTGGACTATGTTACTATTTGTAGCTGAGAATTATGTGCCGGTCCTCAAGAGTTGCACCTTCATGCGTCAGGTCTGGTTTGGGCTAATGGTTAGCTTTCGCCACCCTTCGTCGTTTCCACTGGAGTACGGCAGGGATGCTTTATATCCCCATTTCTTTTCAGCTTTGTCGTGGAGGATGTTGTGGAGAACGCCAGAGCAGCTTTCGTAAACCTGCGACAATTGTGACGCCGCCATGACATCCGGCTTTCCCTTAAGGGGTGTACAATGACAGTTCACAGTGTTCTGCTTCACGGTTCCGAGACCTTGACTCTTGCAGTTGAGGATGTCCGGTGATTTTCCGTTTTCGATCAGCGGATTCTCCGAAGCATTGCTCGTGTTTGGTGGGAACATCGGATGAGCAGTGTCGAGGTGCGTCGATGGGCAGACCGTCGTGCAGTCTCTGAGATAATCGATCTCCGTCGCATTCGGTTACTTGGACACTTATCCCATATGCCTGCCCGTCATCTACCATTGCACATGCTAGGCGAGACTGCAAGAAGCGACGGGGCAGTCAGGCTATGACTTGGCATAGACGTATGGAGAAGTTTGCTTCGGTTAGTGCCTCATCATCATCATCGTTCAGCGTTAAACTGCATGGGAAGCCTCACTAACCACTGCCTTTTCCCCAAGCTTACATACGTCTACAAAGAATGAATATCTAAAGTTAACAGGGAGTGAACCTACACAGGTGGGAAAAATAAGTTGCTGCTGCGACAAACACACGGAACACTGTCTAACTGTACAAACGCACTCTTTCAGTCATTCTGTGTTGTGTTGCCGAGTTTAGTTGATCTATGCACACATTGGAGCACAAGACGTGAACACTAGCGTCGCACGATAACACAAGAGCACATATCCTGTGGTCTAGCAGGACCCAACCACACACTGAGGTTAGAGACAATTGCTCGGACTCGAGTCTACGGGCCCCGTAGTCGCACAACGAGTGGAACGGAACTGCTGCTGCCTTGAATGAGCAGCCACACGAAACAGAAAGAAGAATAGGAACAGCTAGCCCCACCTGCTAGCGGAAGAGAGAAAACGAACACGGGATACTACCGTGCTTTTATTGATGATCCACCAATACAGGTCAGAAATCAAGTGAGCTCTATCGATTATATGGTCGTGTAGGGTGGCCTTGGTGAATATGTTGAACAGTCAATCACAACAAGTTTTGATGAATCTTTTTGCGGACATATAAATGTTTTAAACCGCGCATTATTTAAAATAACCTTAATTTCGAATTGCTGGGAAAAGAGTAGGTTCTTTTGGAGAAGTAACGACAGAACTAAAATCTGCGGTACCAAAAACCTAGAATAATCACTGACCACGACATTCTCGTTCGATAGAAAATGACAACACGATCGCCACTGTTCACGGTTCACTGCCATATCCTTCAGTGTATCCAGCCAACTAGTTGACGGGTCTTTCGAACCCCAACCAACAACAGGACGTGAGACAACTACTTTACCCAGATTCGCTGTACATTTTCTCATTACCCGTTGTCACGTCATCTGCCGACCTCCACACGGCTTCATCCACTCCTTGGGAGGAACACAAAATAGGACACGATATGGTAGACGAGTGTTGGACATACGCAACACGTGACCCAACCAGCGTAGTCTACTAAATTTCATATGCTGAAACAAGCTATTCTCAGAAGTGGCTCCCAATACCAGATTCCTAACCTCAATATTACTCACCCGGTCACTCCATCCAATCCTAGCCACACTACGTAAACATCGGTGATCGAAAATCTCCAAGCGACGAAAATCTCCCACACCAATATTCCATATCTTGCAACCGTACAACAGAACTGAGCTCACTGCGGCACAGTACACACGACCTTTCAACTTCAGTGAAATATCAGGCCGACACCACAAGTGCTTCAGCCCAGGCCAAGCTGCTCGGGCCTTCGATATATGCATGTTTGGCTCTGCTACCGTGCTTCTCGGCTTTGTGGTTGGGACCCAGGAGATGCGGCCTGTTGTTAGTTGGGGACTGAGGGATTTGGTCCGTTATGGCTTATCTGTTTACTACATCCCCGTTAAAAACACTTAAAACAAATGAAGGAAATCACAAAGTGTGTTCTGTGAGAACGCACAAAAATAATCGTTTTATAGGTGTTTATTATTTTTCTTCTGTGATTTTCTGTTTTCATGCGGTTGCGTTGGCCCTGCGTTTGTTTTGAAGACAGTATAAAAGATACACATACATAAGTTTCTTTTCCCTTCGACAAATTACTCGCGACCCTTCCCCGGGCTTTCATTCGCTTTATGACGATGCTGTGTTGGTCGATATGTATATCGTTAAATGACCTGCATACCTTTTGCTTATTCAGTCTTTATGTGGTTTTATTTCCACCCCACCCCCCCACTCCCGTTGCGTCCTTATCGTAGTACGATGATCACACGGCATTCAGTGATGCTCTGGGTTGTCCGGTCAATCGGCCGTTGAAAGTCGTCGCTATTGTTGGAAATACGGGCGATGGCAAGTCATACACCCTCAACCACGCATTTTGTGGAGGGTCGGAAGTGTTTGCAACTTCACCGTCACAGAGTACGTGTACATTGGGGGTTTGGGCCGCGTACTTGCCGGGAAAGGATTGTTTGCTGTTAGACACGGAAGGTAATTTTGCCCAATTCATTTATGATACGTTCCTGTAGTGTTTTGCTGTAGTATTTCAACGCGTTTTATTTATCATCGAATTTCATGAAAGTTGGTAGCACCACTGGCTAATGCATGCTGTGACAAATTATTGGTCTCAGGTGAATGTTCAGATGTTGGCAGATGAGAAACAGCTAGATCAGAAATCAACATCTAGTTAACCTGGGGCCATGGCACGAATATCGTCATCATTGTGTTTGTGCGTGTGTTCATGTGTGTATGTATGTACCCTTACGCACAATGTGAGGTCGCAACGTCCCACTCCGTGTACACGGCTGATCAGAAAGGATCAGACGACCGAGGAGTCTAGGTGACTTGCGTGAGCTGCATGGCCGACCAGTCACACAGAAATTTGACATTAGCGTAGTCTTTCTGCTCCGTAACTTGGGGCTAGCTGGCTTTTTTACTTATGTTGTTTAAGATCTGTGGTCCACCATTTCACTCTTAGTTGTCTCCACGTCTTTCTATCTGCAAACACATTAGACCCGACCAAAATGCACTGGAAGTTATGATCGTCCTGCGCTTGAAATGTCTCGTGAACGGAGTAGGTGTGTAAATCAAACCCGCTACGACCTTTTTACCCTACATAAAGTGAACTACAGTGTATGGGTAAATCCCATGGTAAAAAATACCGTAATGGGGAAGAATCGATCACGGAAAAACCAATCTACTGATATTGCTTTCGAAGAGATGACCATAATTGAGTGGGTAAACATAAAGTGGGAGGGTGTTCCGAAGTTTTGGTGTCCACCAGGAAGAGAAGATTGAACTATAGAAATGCGACATCTGGTAGCAGAAATTTAATAACAACAGCTGCATCTCCATGTGCTAGGAAATCGAGATAATTTTGTGAAAAGCGAAATTGCGGAGGGTAACTGCAAAGAATAAAGATCAAAATACTACTGATAGACAAGAGATAGAGAGGAAGGTGTGACGAAGGACTAACGACTGTGAGGTAGATGTTGATCAAGAATTGTCGATCAGCCAGACGGTCTTTCGCTGAACTCGATCAAGAACAGAAAGAGAAATAGCCAAATGTCCACTTCACTTCACTTTGAATGCAATATTCAGATCCTAGGCGGACTTAAGCTTCATGCAGCGGGGAATGAACCCGAATGAAAGTAGTGTCTTGCGCGAAATAGAAAGCCGCCTCTGTGCAAAACGCAATAAGCAAGCTAAAATAAGGCGAAGCATAATGGGGAACTGGTGGATAAGCCAAGAAAAGAAACAGAATCCATGGAAAGCAAATCAGACGAACCAAGAGCCTGATGTGGGGTGGGGGATGGATGACGTTTCAAAGAGGTTGAAACAAGCGAGGCTTTGAAAGAATTAAACTCAACCCGGTTGTTGAGCCCCAGGTTGTGTTCCAGAGAAAGCGTAAAAATACACCGGTGACAATGATCACGGCCGTTGTTGGTGTTTGTAGGACGAGGATTGCGGCGAGAAAAGGGACAACAGAGAATAAAGTCAACGGCGAAGATATGGGTGGGGTCAGAAACAGTGGATAGAAGGTCATCATTGAGTAAAAAGAGAACTGGACGCAAGTATTGAACCTTGGTGAGCGTCAGCGCTTACAGGAAATGGCTCGGACGGGACCTCATCAAATCGGACGGAGATAGTCCGCTTATGGAGACAATTTGATGTTCACACTACCAAAACGGAGGAGAGTTCGAACGTGGTTAGTTTTCCCAAAAGACCTTGCTGAGCTCGGTCGAAAATCTTCGAGTGGTCGAAGAAGCCGATGTAGAGTAACCGAGTAAAGCGAAATTGGGGGTATAGCCAGGGTGCAAAAACAGTTTTTTCGTGTGCTTCAGACCAGATCACCATCCATTTTACGGATGGGGGTTGGGGAAAGGGAGGAAATCGTAAGGACCGAAATTACGGAAGGCTGCTTTAGCAAAGAACCAAAATGTTTGGCTCGCGATTTTGAATAAGAGTAGGCTTTGCAGTGGACAACGTGTTCTTTGGCTTTCTGTACAGTTGGCGAACACTCGTTCCTGGTTTGCACGAAACAGTGGTTGGAAGGTAGAGTGAATGAGCAGTGTCAGCAGCGAAGTGTTGAGCTCCTCAGTCGTAGAGTACAATCGTGTCTGTGCTTAAACGAACCTGAGAATTTAAGTTTCCTTGGCATGGAAAAATGTGGATTTCAAAAGACGTCTGCTTTGAAGAAAAATTTCGGTAAAATTAGAAACATGCGGAAACGTCCGAAGTAAAACAACGATAGGAAGCTAAAAGGTCACGAGAACCGTCTCGGTTGGTTCTGCCGGAGCACCAAAAGGTATCTTGAGGATGGAAGAGGGTTGCGGCAATAGAAGTATTTATACTAATTCAGTGAACATAGAAGGGAATGACTAAGAATAATTAAATAAAGAGGAAACAAGTGAGGATGAAATCGAGAGCATGATAACGGTTGCCAGATAGGTCGGGTATATGCGCGGTGAGGTCCATTAAGTGAGATTAATGGTTGACCATAGCGAATTGTTCGACTTCGCATCCCTCCGACCGAGGTGTACTAACTATTCCCAGTCGTAACGTCCAAATCTGCCAAAGCAGTAACATGACTGTTACAAACAAGTGTTCAACGCTTTAAGGTAAGATCAAAGATGGAGGAGCCACTACTCTTGGAGGGAGGGAGCCATAAACAATACGAACGCTTTGACAAAATGAGGAAATCGGAGTTTCAACTACGGGTTGAAGTCCGAGATTTGAAAAGTGTATTCAGGTTATGCATTTAACATTACAAATCCCTTCTCCACCCATATTTTTATCTGACATCCAATCCTTCCTAAAGTGAATTTTTCCCAATATGTCGTGATGTAATAGGATGAGTGCGAATCACTGTAAACGGGTTTGTCTGCCAAGTTGTGTTTTCTCAATGTGCTCAATGGGAATTGAAACACCCCTGATTTGTCATGCTAGTCGACGCGACTTTTTCCGTTGAATAGAGTGGATCTCAGGGTGCCGGTCGGTTTGTGGGCGATTGTGATGTCCAGTGGATGCATGATGCTTCGGATAATCCTCGTATGTATGGAAGTACCACAATTGATTTAGTTCTCTTGGTAGTTTTCTGCGAATACAGGCATTAGTGAAGTATTTTGCATATCTATTGACCGCAAATAACTTGAACAACCTAGGTTGCTCTTGTTTCTTGTTTCCGTAGGTGCTGTGTACTGCAGTGTCTCAGCCCGGTGAAACAGGGTACGCATGCAGCTCTTTAGGTAGCCGCTTGGATGGTTGCTTTTAAAATTCACTATGCGTTCCGTCATTGTCGCTATTTTGTAGATAGTTGTCTCTGTGCTCCCGTTCGGTTGCCTCGTAATTAGTATGTCGAGGAATGGTAGAGTCGAGTCTTTCTCCCTCCTTGGTGAGTGTTATGCTGGGCGCTATCATGTTTAGGTGTTCATGACACCGGTCCATTTGTTTTTCCGAACAAATAATGTATCATCAACATATCGGAGTGCGCTTGTACACTTAGACTGTGTTCTGTGTGTTAGTTACTGCAGCATTCTTATCTCTTCTCACCTGTGTAGGTCCACTCCCTGTTCCCCTTGGATATCCACTCTTTTTATAGAAACGTGTAACTCTGGGGAAAGGCAGCGGTCATTTAGGCTTCCCTTGCTGTTCAACGCTGAACGATGATGATCACAAGTGCAATACAGACGAACTGCGATGAAATGCACGACGCCTTTGTGTACTCTTTATCTTTAATGGGGCAGCTATATAGAGCATCGACTAACTCTACCCTAAGGGAAGTTAAGGCGAGACTCATGAGTTGGATAGCAAAAAGCGCATGGCCCATTAGCGCAATGAATTTACGAATTTTCAATAAAAGGAGAAGTTCAGTTTGTCCATGTTCACCAATCTCGAGCTCAGTTGGTGTCAAATTAGGTTCACCAGACACTGACGAGAATTTTCGTCACTCTGTTTGTATTCGCTAACTTAACACTGGTAGGTACCCAGGGGGATTCTGGGCCACAAAAAAGTGACACTTTTATTGTTCAGCGTTATTCTTTGAAATCTCATCGTTTCTCTTGTGAATCGATGTTCGTACGGGCCTCTCACTCTGCATTCCGAAATGAACTGTTCAGCGGAAATCATTTTATATCAAAAGGATGCTCAGGTTGAAGTTTGTTCAGTGATACTGAAGTTAATATCATTGATGGGTTGAAGCGATTTCAATCAGTCACACGAGAAACGTTTGAGTCATGCACTGTCAACTACAGGAATGCACATGGACTCATCTAATGCATCAAAATTGATAGGCAGCTTCTGTCGTAAAAACAGTAGGAGGAGTTGATCATGTTGGTGCCAAGCAAGCCAGATAAATTTAACCGAATAAGTCAACATATGTTTATATCAGTCGGATATTTATCCATGCAATACAACTGCCCCCTGAACCGTCGTTTATTAACAAACGAATTGCTACGGAAAGAATCGGTGTGAGGTAGTATGCGTATTGTTGCGGTTTCCCCTCGAGGATTTTTGCTTGTAATGAACAAGTGATGAAGTAGTACGGTCACCGTTATTTCATTGTCGCGATGGTGGTGAATAGAGGATATTTGCAAAAAAATGCAAAAATTTGTCATACTATATTGCAATTGCAGAGCAGATTCAACAAGGCGTTTTTCAGTTATGCTTCATTGTGCAATGCAAACTTAGATGTCACTGGATGGGTTGCATTCTGAGCATTCCAACGGTATCCAAATTTATTCACGTCGCATATTTCGGTCGATATCTGTGAACTATGATATCC
This sequence comes from Fasciolopsis buskii, assembly GCA_008360955.1. Classification (NCBI taxonomy): domain Eukaryota; kingdom Metazoa; phylum Platyhelminthes; class Trematoda; order Plagiorchiida; family Fasciolidae; genus Fasciolopsis; species Fasciolopsis buskii. The sequence goes on along the minus strand of LUCM01002662.1, from coordinate 112,566 downwards.
ATATAGACGCTTTAGTGTCCATTCAGCCACTGCCGATGGGATTCAGATGCGACATGAATTCATGGTACTTTTGTGGTTTCTTCTCAACTAAGAGGATTTGCAAAGAGGCTCATTTTTTCTTACAACGTGAGGACGAATCAACCATCTTAAGATATGTGTGTGGCCAACTCAGCTTTCGATACTCAGTGTTTTTTCATCACCACTACTTACCGCACATCCCACTCTCCCCTTGGAGGAATGGATGACGGCTAAACAGCAGGGGAATTAGACGTTCCTCGTCAAATGTAGCAGACGCTTTTGATGATTGTGGGTCTGGTTTCTACACCTACTCCGTACATACGACTCATTTCAAACTCATTAGGTCGGTCATGTCGACTGCTTCCTAGCCCGGTCTGATTTGTTTGCAAATTGGAAAAACGTAAGTGGGAGGACAACTGAGAGACAATTTACATATGAAACCACATGAAGACTAGGTTTTTGGTTATGATTTTATGTATGTGTGTGTATGTGTGTGGTTTCAGCGAAGCAGTGCCACCATTAACTTTTCGCTTTTTGCCACGTTCATTATGTTCACTTTGTCGTTGGATGATATCATCTAATGCTTTTATCGAAATTTAGCAAAGGAAAACGTTTCATCATCATGATCGTCGCCGTCCACCGTTAAAAAGCAGAGCAAGATTCATTGACGTCCCGGTAGAAAGAATGAATATACAGGGTGAGCAGGGGTCGGTCTACGCCGAGATAAGGAATCCTCAAAATTGGCACCTAATACTAGATTTCTGACCTTCACATTACTCACCCGGTCACTCCATCCAATCCCAGCGATAATACGTAGACATCGATGGTCAAAAAGCTCCAACCACAAGCATAATCCACATCTCGCAACCATACAACAGAACTGAGCTCACTGCGGCACAGTACACACGACCTTTCAACTTCAGTCAAATATCAGGCCAACGCCACAAATGCTTCAATCCAGCGTAAGGAGCTCCAGCTTTCAGTATGTGCGTATTTACCTCCACTGCCGAACTACCATCGTTCAACATGCAGCTACCAAGGTAAGTAAAGCGGTCCACAATCATTAGTTCTTCTCCATCCAGTATCAAGTTCGGCACCACTGTCGTCTAGTCTTGCAACAGCACTTTGCACTTTGAAGGTGCAAACTACATGCCAAACCGAGCAACCGAACTCGACAGTCTGTCTAGTGCACCTTATGCATAGTCCGCAGACTCGAACAGGCACACGACGTCGTCTGCGTAATCCATGTCTCATAACTTCCCTCCACTTCCCATTTCGACTCCTACATTCTGAAGACCACCTGAAGCATCTTCCATTACCTCGTCCATGACGAACTTAAACAGGAATGGAGAGATGGGACACCCTTGTCGAACGCCACTAGTCGTTTCAAATGAACTTGGCAGTTCACCGTATACCCTTACGTGACCATAGGTATGCGAGTGCTGTGCTCGCAACAGGTTTACGAACTTCGCTGGCATGCCGTGTCCAATCCACCGAGACAAAGGGCGCAGTCGAGGTCCCACTTTAGCAGTCATTCTTCGAGATGAAGTTACAACCTTGATCTTCCGCATTACTCTCTCTGTGCATAGCAAGTGATCCGGTCACGCATGAGCACGGCGCCTACATTGTTAGGCTCGGCTTGAACCAGCAAAATATTTCGTGCAGTTCGTTTGCACTGTTTTCAACGTGTCAGCAATAGTCGACTGAAGCGCCGTTTTCTGCTCGTATTATTTGTGTGTGCCTACTGGTCGCCATTATCGCGAGGCCAAAGATGTCTTCTGTCAGCATTTGCCCCGACCAACATATTTTCTAGCTTCCTTTATTGATTCAAAATAGTGCACGACTCACGCGACCGAGGGGAATATGTGGTTTTTAGCCAGTTGGTTTGTTTCGCCCTAATAAGATATCCGTTGGAGACTATGCGCAGACATCCCGACTGCCTACTCTCATGCTTTATGGTTTGGGGGAGTGGGTAGCTCTTCTGAAGGTGTCAGTCTTTTCGTTTGCTATCTCATCATGCCCTTGGAGACAAACGTTACAGATATTATGCCTTTATCTTCGTTAAAGTCAGACTGTATTTCTTTGATATTTCTAGACCTCGCTGCAAATTCTGGCAGTTTATCTCAGAATTACGATCGTAGATCACGAATTTGTCCATGTAGGCAAAAATGCTAGATTGCTGTTCATTATCCATCGGGAGCTTGCAATGCAATTGGTAACGCCGAGCGGTATGGAGCAAAAGTATTACAAATTAACCTGAGCCTTGGATGTTCTCCATCTTTGATATGAACCTGCGGGTATGCGCCCCTTAAACCAAGCGTACGTCGACAGACAGTTGCGGTTACCGGACTAACTACATTAGCACGCGGCCAGCTAAACTGATCCTAAAAGTACTCAGCCCAACGGTCCAACCTTCATTGTTTACCAGAGATGAGCTCTCCACTTCTATCGGACACAACTTCACCAACCGAAGTTCACCGCCCACCGGTGTTGACGTCTTACCTTAGATCGTATTTGACTGTTACCTGAAGCAGCTCCTACTTCCATTTCTTCGGTTACCTGAATCCCCTAGTTTTCACGGTCATTTTTAATACTTATCGTCAATTGATTCTACAACTGTCGGCGCATCTTCATCTATTTGCAGTCAAGGGGCTGGTGTTTTTGCAATCCCATCGGGATCCAGTGCCTTTGATGAACGCTAGATCTAGGACCACAGGCGAAACGCGCTTTTAAATGCCATCGCCTGCTTCATTCGATCCCAGTGCTCGTCTGCATTGGTGCTCGTCAAGGTTGTTAGTTTGTTGGATAGTTTCTGTTCACAGCTGGCGTAAATAGAAAAATCGAATCGACGTTCGACGGCAAAACGGGCTTGCGGTCTGCTTCCATGAAGTTCTAGTGAAAACCGCATTTAAATCAGCACATGGTCCGATTCGCCGTGCGTTGTCCAGGACGTTCTTCAGTTCTAGACAGTACCGTGCCGACGGTAGTAATTTGGTTGATCTGACTCAGACTGCATGTCGAGTTAGAACGCCATGTCTCTGTACGACGCGAACTGTCGGAAATTCGAGCTAGACAGGAATAAAAGATTGTTCATACAGAAGTGAAGAAGCCTATCCGCCTTACATGTTCGCTGAACTGGAAACCGAGGCGTCGATGCACTGGGTGTTCCGATTTGTGCATTAAGATCGCCATTTAGCGCGACAACGTCAAAGCTTTTGCTCTTCCGAATAAGAGTAACGAGTTCGTCATCAAACTCGGTAGTGCTGCAGTCTGTTGAGGCATATGCTGAGATGGCAAATAATATGCACTTAGCACAACTATCCTTTTGTACGTCGACTGATTTCGACAGACTGGCGGGTCACAAACCACTGTTAACCGGGATCCAGTCTAGAAGAGCTACTTCAGCTTTCTCACTCAAGACTATTTCTACACCGCGTTCACCCACAGCTCGAAATTCTTCGTTTCGTGAAGTGTGTAAGAAATATCTTGACGAAACGTTAGGCGCAGTTAGTTGAATTACACAACTGGAATCCTCAATAAATGTTTCGCCGAAGCTTCAGCGCTAAACACGCCAGTTGGCTATTCTGCTTGAGACTGCGCACATCGAAGGAGGTGAGATTCAGTGGCTGACGGGGCTGGACAAAATGCAAGCTAGCAGCCTGACAATGAACCGTTGCGAATATTGCGCGTGGTATCAATAGAGATACTATGGGTAGGCAGAGGGGGCAAAGAAATTTTGATTGGAAACAGAAGAGACAGGTTGAATAGAAGAGATGGAACTCTGAGCAGTAGCATAATTATCGCTACCTACTCCAATTGCGCCCGATGTAATGGGCAGCGCGGTCCTTATTATCCTGCGCGACGACTGATCCAACATGGAGTACTTTGTGGACATGTAACTCATGGGAAAAGGTGAATGGGTACTGCAAAGGAGTCAAGGCGCTGAGCAGAAGCACGATTAAGGTTCTCAACCAAAGCCTTTGGTTCTGACAAGAATCTGAGCGCAAGACAGCGGGATGTGGTTGGGTGGAAGCCCATCCACTTGCATCAATTATTCTTTCACTGCTTTTTCCGATTGCGCTGTCAGCTCAAATTAAGCCCTAACCTGGCGGACCAGGGGACTGCTTTGTCAAAGCTCTACCCATTGACCTCCCAGGCATGAATGAAACTTCAGCTTGAGATAAACCATCGTATATAGCTCATTGGGTCATGGACACAAACAAGCCGTCACACCACGTCAACGTCTAATCTCGGTGTGACTGGGCGTCTGTTTCGATTCTTCTCGGTTCCTGTTGTTTTTTGCTGATTTTTTCTTGTTTATTCTAGGCGACTGGTTACTTGTAAATAGTTGTGCATCTTTCCTACTGTTGTTGATTGACTTGGGTTTTCAGTCAACAAAGGCTGTTCAATTTAGCCAGTCTGGTGATTGTCATTCAAATTTAAATTTTCGTACACAGCCGTTTTCCTTGTCTTACTGCCTGGTATATTGATCTTATTTTTGGTTGTAAAGTGACAAGACGAGCACATACCCATACACAAGCCAAATCGACTCGATCTGGCCATGTGATCTGGTACGCACGTGACCGCGTTCGCGCTACTGGATCTGTCGCATCGAGATCATGTGCGTTTGTAGTAACAGGCGAATTCTATTCGTAGATTGAGATTTACCCGCATGACACGCACATGATTCTCCTAAGATGAAATGCAGGTATTCACTCGGGTTCTCGGCTGTGTGCGTTTTTGTGCAAGGTTTCCCGAATCTAGGTTTTCATTAACAGCGATTTAAAGGATTATTTCCATTTTTGGTACTGTTTGTTTCTACTTGTCTCCCGAAGAAAAACAGTAGCGGTTGATTGACCGCCCCTTATTGTCTTTTCAAAACTGTTAGCGAATTTTATCCTGCACTGTCTTTGGACTAAACCTTCGACCCCATCAATCCATTTAGTAAATTTCCATCTTTCCGAAAGTTAATTTCCAACCCCTGAAAAATCATACTCTTGTCCATCTATTTTCTGCTTCCTCTCTCTCTGTTCACCTGCTGGGTATATCTTATCGTTTATCGTTTTTTTTTCTGAAAACCAGGGCTGTTAGGCACGAATGCAAACCACAACATGCATCGTCGCTTGCTGCTCAAAGTCTTCGCAATTGCAGATGTTGTAATCTATCTTACAAAAGCGGCCCGGCTGTACAGTGACATGTTCTCTATTCTGGCAGACGCTAGTGACGCTTTTGCCCATCATTTCCGTCCGGACCTGAAGGCACTGGCCCAGCGATATGAATTACCGTGGTCCGCAGGTCAACTAGGACCCGGAGTTATTGTATTTCAGGAGACGTTGCACACTCACCCGCTAGAAGGGTTTCAAGCAGGCTTATCTGGAGGTATCAATCAATCAAGTGCTGATGCAACCGCTTTCCCCATCTTCATTCAGGCACCTGATAGCAATCCGCCACAAGAATCCCAGCGACTAAACTCAGGTGAGTTGCACTATCTAGAGCTTCGAGTCGTCACCTCTATGATGACCTCGATGGCAAATGATTTTTTTGTCACACGATCGCTTGTTACATCTGACATATGCATGTTTGTCTATCGCAAATCTTATAACCGAAATAGCCCGTATTGTATTGGAACAGTGATCCCTTACGATGTATGGCCATTACTTTTCCACCTCAGTCAGGTTTGAGGGAAGAATTATGTTTCACTGGTTTGTACTGAGGAATAGTTTAGGTCGCCCTGTCTAATACAAATTGTCGTACAATAAAATCTTGCGAATCTCCGCTATTATATACCGCCCGAGAGCACTGAAGGCTCGTTAAGCGGACATGGTTTGGTAACCCACTTGAAGCAAACTCTGAGTTGGAAGTATTGACAGCAAATGGTCACGCAATGATGCGGGTATGGACTGACACAGTGACAAGCACGCGAGAATCTGAGTTAGGTTTTCCACTGGCTCGATCCAGGTAACGGGGCCTAACATGCAAATATTACCGATCTTGTTGTTCCTCTATACGTCCTCGATATCCTCTTAATATAGCCCTATTTAATCCACGTACGCTGTTGCGTACGGGATGTCAAGTGTATTCAGCTCGTACACTGTTATCGACTTGAGCTGTATCCGGTGGACTGTGATTCAAGATTCCGGCCCTGTTATTCGATTGACAAGCCGACCGGTTCCTCCCGTAAACTTTGATTTTCGCCTTTCCAGGAATTCTGAGGTCCTAGCTTTTGGCTTTACTAACATTGCTTATCTCCGGGCACGAGAATTGACATTGTGCTGCCTGACTGACTCTCAGTGGGCAATCGGTTACGTACGGTGAGATTAAGAAGTTCGTGCGAAATAAGCAGTCGACGCTCTGATAAAGGCAGTTTATTTGTCACTTCGCCCGCATTTCTACCTATTTCCGTCCGGATGCAATCAAGGACAGTCATTGAATGTTCCACAACTTCTTGGGCATAACAGCTGGACAGTATCGTGATTTGAGCAGGAGGCGTGAACGCTAGAGTGGGTCAGCTGTTTGCGGCCGAGGCGCAATAAGGAAGCCGTTTTGGTCTGAATTCTCTGCTCAGAAAATTAGAAACGGTTAGTATCCGTTTACTCGGACCATCTCTTGTTCCTTTCTATTGTGACCTTTAACCATTGCTGCTCTGCTCGTTTCTCGAAATAACTATTGACATTGAAGTGGTTGTCACTCGGTGCTTCCCGCCTTTCTGGTTAGCGCCGAAACGGTTAGACACACTGGTGGCTGTTGATCCTTCTACTTTCACTTCCTTCAGTTGTTTGTTGCCCCTCAACCAATTTCTGTTAAATTCTTACCGTAATATATATATATATATATATATATATATATATATATATTCGATTTCGGCGAGCTGTCATTCAAGTTTTTCCTTGGATACCGATGAAATTGGTCATTTCATTGCCCGTTTGCATGCCATAAAGCGTCCGTATTCTGCACACTGTTAAATTATGTTCAGTTTACCATTATCAAGCGCTTCATGTAACACTTGTGCTTCCACATAATTACAGCATGAAATCACATTCAGTTTCCCTTCTCGAAACCTACAAACTAGTCTGGTTTGCTGTCGAATATCTCGATACCCTGCTGGTGTATAAAGCCACATTAAGCGCGCGGTAATTCCGAATTTACTTTTAAGCGCTGATTTTGGAGACGGTGACAACGCCGTGAGGTCGCAGTTGCTCTGTTTCTTCATGAAGTATGTATCCACTGATACCCATCATGGTTCTGTGTCGCTTCCAGTCCCCTCTAGTCTGAGACATGTCTCTTTTACTACATTCATGCACACAACGTGTATCATTAAGATAACAAGGAGAAAAGCATGCTGCAGATGTTTTATTCTCGAATAGAGTCACCTCTTCCTATACGGCAGTTAGACAAAATTCATCACAATCCTGCAGACCATTTATTGGCCGTTGTGTGGTCACTAAATCGACCATTTTTGCATATTGATGAATGTTTCGGATTTGTTCAAAACTGAATGATGTTGTTCAATGATCCTTCCGTTTTCGATTGACGCGCTTTTTGCATCTCCTTCACCGTTATCTTTGATGATGAAACAGCCTACAGTTGTCAGTTCTTCTCTGTCACAACGAGACTACACCTTGACGTGGTGTGACGGCTTGCCTGCCTCCATGATCCAACGAGCTATGCAGGATGGCTTATCTCAAGCCGAAGATCCAATCATGCCTGGAAGGTCAATGGGTAGAGGCCTGACGAAGTAGTCTCCTGGTCCTCCAAGTTGGGGGTTGATCTGAGTTAGCAGCTCAGTCGTAAAAACGAGTGGAAGACTAATTGATCCAAGTAGATGGGCGCCCACTCAGCTGTAC